>PVJN01015547.1:0-44163 GCA_004026805.1 Lasiurus borealis | reverse complement strand
GGTGATAAGTCTGCAGGCAGAAGCAATTAGGGGCAACCAGGAAGTCAGGCAGGCAAGCAGTTGGTAGCCATCAGTCCTCGATTGTGAGAGGGGTCCTAGATTAGAAAGGGTGTAGGCTGAGCTGTGGGACAGACACCTCCGTGCATGAATTTTGTGCACTGGGCCTCTAGTTGATTAAATAATAGCATTTGTGACACTGGACTAAGCATTCGCTCACACTGTGTCACTTAATTTTATCAGTTTTGAGGTATCAATGTGTGCATGGTATAAACAATGGGACCAACATAAGGAAATGAAGAATTTAACCTATTCCAGCAGCATCCTGTAGTTTTCATTTGTAGCACTTTTCTAACCGTTAAGATTTATTTGCATAATTATTTGTTTAAAGTGTTTACTCATTTTTATACTATATGTTCCACAGGAAGAGGACAGATGAATTTTATTTCTCTATATAAACAGTGTCTGGATTATTAGGGTGCACAGAAAATGGGTATTGATTCACTAAATGAATAAAAGAGGTGAAGCAGAAGTTCTAAAATGAGTAAGCATAAAACATTCAGTAGCACTAAAGCAAAAAGATGATTATCTCTCTGTCTCTATATCTACCTTTATCTCTATCTCTGTATCACCTCATTTAGGGATGGGAAGATAAGGAAGTTAGGCAAAGATTGGAGAGACCATAATAGCTGAGCTGAGTCCTGATGGGCAAAAAAAAAAATTGCATACGAGGCATAGTCTAGACCACAATCTAACCAAAGAAGCAAGAGATAAAATATTAATAAAAAAGGTTGATTTGGATAAGCAGACTGTAAATACTGTAAGCAGGGGGAGGGAGGAGAGGGTGATAAATAACAGGAAGCTACTTGTGAGAAGTAGTCTTTCATCTGGCTTTTGAACTATGTGTGAGGTTTGACTAGACAGAGGACAGAGACAAATGATGTTCTCTTTAATTATCTCCTGTAATTCCAATCATCTTCTTTCATCATGCTTTCAATAAATAAGCAAATACACATTAAACACCTCTACCCACTCCTGCACTTGAAATAAATGAGGGGAGGGGCCAAGTATGTTTTATTGTCATTTGCATTGTTATACATATAGCCCTTGTCAAAGTGTGCATACTTAGTAAATATTTGTGAAATAATGAACTGACTTGCTAAAGATGGTAGAAATATAACATGTTTTATAACACACTCATGGTTGGGTGATGTGATAATACTATATATATTAAAATAAAACATGGTGGAGCAGTAGGGATTAAGAAAGGATTCATCAGAAGGAGAGAACAGATTATTGTTTGCAGATAAGGCTAACTTTTGATATTGTTGAGAATTTTTTAGTGTGAAAGTTGTATAAAGGGTTTAGTTAGGTCTCTTACTAAAGGAATTAAAGGTATGTGAATGTCTTTTTTTATATATATATGCTTGATTTCAGAGAGGAAGGAAGAGGGAGAGAGAGAGAGAAGCATCAATAATGAGAGAGAACCACTGATTGGCTGCCAGCAACCAGTCATGTACCATGATCAGAAATCAAACTGTGACCCTTTGGTTTATAGGTCGATGCTCAACCACGGAGCCATGCCAACGGGCCAGTGGGAGATCTTGATGGTTGTCTCCCTCAGCAGAGCTGGGAAGGGAGGGAGCCCATTCTACCGTGTTTGCAGTGAGGTGGGAGGGAGGCAAGGCAAGGCCATCAAGGATTCAACTGTTTGTGACCTGGGTGGCACGGATCTGGTTCAGCAACCAGGGACAGCTACATAAATGGCGGGCTCACTGCAAATCCAATTGCCGGATCCCTTGTTTAAAAAATAGATTAACCATTTCAAGATGGTGGCAGCAGAATATTAAAATAAGTGTGTTCCTTCCTAAGCTTGGGCATGGCTGCCACTCAGGAAGCTGGCTCTGTTGGCAAATATTCCACACTAAGGAAAATGGAAAGAAGAAATCAAAGGAACAAAGAGAGGGTATAGGAGAGAAAGAGAGAGAGAGAGAAAGAGAGAGAGAGAGAGAGAGAGAGAGAGAGAGAGAGAGAGAGAGAGAGAAGGTTTAGAGATTTTATTTTTTTTATTAATGTGTTACATGTGTACATATCTTGCCATTTCCCCCCTCATTCCCATGCATACCCTCACACCCCAGTGTCTTGCGTCCATTGCTTATGCTTATATGCAAGCATACAAGTCCTTCGCTTGATCTCTTATCTACCCCAACTCTCCCTAAGCTTCCTGCTGTAATTTTACAGTCTGTAGTTTGATGGTTTACTGCCTCTGCATCTATCTTTTTGTTCATCAGTTTATAATGTTCTTTATTCTCCATAAATGAGTGAGATCACCTGGTATTTTTCTTTCATTGACTGGCTTATTTTGTTTAGCATAATGTTCTCCAGTTCCATCGAGGTTGCTGCAAATGGTAAGAATTCCTTCTTTTTTATGGCTGCATAGTATTCCATTGTGTAGATGTGCCATAGTTTTCTGATCATATATTCAAATTGTGTGACAAAGATACACATACATTCAAATTAATTTATGTAATCCATCATACCTTTTAAGTGCCACTAATAAATCATGCTAAGAGGTTAGTGCTGTCTTCTTCACACACTAGTTTGCTGTTTGGTTGAGAAGGGAACTATACAACATGTTTGCACTATTGTATCAGAAGGCTACTTCTGTAGTGGCAACTGGCCTCCTTCCTCACTATTAATATTGCCCAGCTGCCATGGATTTATATATAAAACTGAAAGGAATAAATAAACAAGAAAAACAACTAACAAAAACTCACAGACACAGAGGACAGTATGGTGGTTACCAGAGAAATGGGGTTCTAGGGATTGTAACATGTAAACGGGATCAAATATATGGTGAGGAAAGGAGATTGGACTTTAGCTGGTAAACACACAATGCAACATACATACAGAACACACATCATAGAAGTAAGACATATAATCTTATTACTCAATGTCATAAATTTTATCTTTTAAAGAATTAAAAACATTGTATTTTAAAACTCATTTAATTCCCTTTAAATTTTCATTTTATTTTAATGATTGATTTATTCATTGCTTAAAATCATAAAAGGTCCAGAAAGTGTTGTTGGGGTTGTTAATCACTTTTGGGCAAGAAAAGAACTTGGGTATTTTGGCTTCCTTTAAATGGAGCTCAATAATTAAGTTCATGGTTGTTTGTATTCTAGGAATTCATAAAGCCAACTTCATCCTAGAATTCAACCTCATCATAAGTCATCTTACCTAATAATAGACAAACATGTAAATTGATCATACCTCCTCTATCCCCACAGCCAATCAGAGTGAGTATGCAAATTAACCCAACAAAGATGGTGGTTAACTTGCATACATAAGCACCCAGTGGCCTCCATCCAGGCATATCCTCACACCAGGTCACCCCAAGGTGGGTCCTGCATGGTCCCTGAGAAGCCAGGAAAGGGCCTGAGCCAGGGGGCTCCTGGGCAGGGCTGTCTGGTATTGGAGCCGAGGGGGCCCCTGCCCTGGCCGAAGCCTGGGTGGGCAGAGCCAGCCATTGGAAGGATCTGGGGCACCCAGACTCCAGGCCCCGAGGCCAGCAATCAGAGGTAGTCTGCGATTGGAGGGAGCGGGCCCCAGCGATTAGAGGGAGAGAGAGCCAGAGGTGGGAGGGATAGGGAGCCAGCCATTAGAGGGAGAGGGAGCCAGGGGTGGGAGAGAGAGGGAGCCACCCATTATAGGAGAGAGAGCCAGAGATTGGAGGGAACCGGGTGGCTGCTGCCCAGGCCTAAAGCCTAAGCCATAGGCTTTCAGCCTGGACAGGGGCAGAGCTGGTGATAGGTGAGAACTAGAGGAAACACCTTTTCTGACCACTCATTGGCTGAGCTCTCTGTATGCCACTGGTAATATTATTGGAAACTAGGTAATAAGAATCCTAAAGGTGATCTAGAGCAGTGGTTTTCAACCTTTCTAATGCTGCAACCATTTAATACAGTTCCTCGTGTTGTGATCGTAATGTAAATCTCTGTGTTTTCTGATGGTCTTAGGCGACCCTGCTAGTGGTTCTCAACCTGTGGGTCACTGCTGTAGAGCCTAAGACCATCAGAAAACAGGTCATGACCCACAGGTTGAGAACCGCTGATCTAGAGTTTTTCAACCTCACTCCTGGAGGAAAAAATGAAGGTCTGCTGCTGGAGTGCTAAGAAATGTCATATTCTGCCCTAGCCAGTTTGGCTCAGTGGATAATGCCTCAGCCTGTGGACAGCAGGGTCTGAGTTAAATTTTAATCAAAGGCATGAACTTAGGTTGGGGCCCAGGTCAGGGCTCATGCAGGAGACAACCAATCAAAGTGTTCTCTCACTTTGATGTTTCTCTCTGTCTTTCCCTTTCTCTTCCACATTTTCTAAAAATCAATGGAAACATATCCTCAGGTGAGGAAAAGAGAGAGAGAGAGAGAGAGAGAGAGAGAGAGAGAGAGAGAGAGAAATGTCATTACTTAATGAAAGACACATATTGAAAATGCCTAAAGAAAGTTGCCATTTTTTTCATGGTGAAGGGAACTGGAGTCTGTGTTGATGAAAACACCTTGGTGGCTACGGTGACTAGCGGTGGCTACAGAAGTGGGGTGATGGGGCTGGTGCCTTCCCCTGATCAGCACGGTCGCCTCCCACAAAAAGAGTGGGCCTTAGCCATCAGTAGGACTTCCCCTGAGGACTCCAAGTATGTGATAGGAGACAGGCTGAGCTGAGGGACCCCCAGCCCTAGTGCATGAATTTCATGCACTGGGCCCCTAGTATGCTTACAAAAAAAAAGCATCGCCAATCTTCAATCTCAATGAAAAAGTAATAATTGTAATTCTTCTAGCAAAGCAAGCATTCAGACCCAATTAATAATTTTTATTTCTGTTCAGGAATTCAGCAAGAAATAAATTATTTAAAGAGCTGGCTAGCACAAAAGAAAGAAATGTTAGTATTCTGAATGGGATGGAAGAAATAATAATTTATGGTTAGGGAGTCTCTTAGTTTCTCTTGAAAGGGACAATGTCACATTTGTGTGGGACATCTACTGGCATGGGATGAAACGGAGGAAGGACACATGAGTTTATTGAAATCATCTATATATAAAAAAGACTAAGTGGCTAAGTGACCAGCCAACCGACCAGTAAGTATGATGTGCACTGATCACTACGGGGCACCTCCAGGTACGGCCAGCCAGGGAGGGACAGTGGGAGGTAGGCTCCAGGGTATGTCCAGCCTGTCACACACCCAGTCCTGCCCTGCTGGCCACCTTCTAATTAATTTCCTTTCTATGTGTACAAGTCCGTGCAACAGATCTCTAGTCTATATGGTATAAAAAGCCTAAGTGACAGTTATGACAACAACCGGAACAACCAAAACGACCACAATGACTGGTCACTATGAAGTGCACTGACCACCAGGGGGCAGACGCTCAACGCAGAAGCTTTCCCCAGCCTGCAGGCCCCAATTGTCGACGAGGCCTGCCAGCCAACCTCCTGGTCCCTTCCCTCGGCCAGTGGGTCTTCATCACCGATCGGGGCCTAGCTCCAGGGCTGGGATGAGAACCAGGGTGTGTAGCATCGGAAGTGGGCAGCAAGGGAACCAGGAGGCAGGCAGGTAGGACACCATGTGGTGGTGGTGCACAGGTGATGAGAGGAGGAGGAGATGAGGAGGGGGGAGGCAGGAAAGCAGATAGACCCTGATAGCCAGCCAGGCCTAGGGCCCCCACCCATGCACCAATTTCGTGCACTGAGCCTCTAGTCATATCACAACCTCCTTGGAGTTCTGAGTCCTAATGTCCAATCACTTCCCAACTCCTTTTGCTCCCCTCTGATGTCTCATGGCTTATGCAATTTAACTACGGTTTGCTGTTTGTAGAAAGTAAAGAAAATAAAATGTCCTGCGATGCCACAGGCACTGAGGTAAGGAATATGGTGAGTGTTCGTGTAAACATACCTGAACTATAAACTCAAAGATTTTTACTTTCACTGCAACTAATGGGCAGACTGCCCTAAAATCGCAGGAATTAAAAAAATGTGATGCATTTACTATCAAAGGCTAAAACAGACAGGGAGTCCCTGGTGGTTTTGTGGTCTGGGCACTGGGCTTGCGTGCTGACAACCTGTCATGCCCCATTCCTTTCTCAGCTTTAATTAGAATTCTCACTGCAGAGGCTGGTGTCTGTGCCACTCTCCATGCCATAGCCTCCAGACCGGGAGAAAGCCTGGCTAACAGCAGCCTCCTGAAGTGACTCAGTATGCCTCCCTGCTGTTAGTTATCAGCACGGCAGGATTCGCACCCATCTCCACGCCAGGCCATATTTCCCCCTCTCCCCTCTGTCCCAGGACACATTGAACCAGATGGTGCAAGTGCCCAAGCCTTGCTAAAGGGAACATTTTCGTTTCTTTTTAAATATATTTTATTGATTTTTCACAGAGAGGAAGGGAAAGGGATAGAAAGTTAGAAACATCGATGAGAGAGAGATATTGATCAGCCACCTCCTGCACGCCCCCCACTGGGGATGTGCCTGCAACCAAATGTACATGCCCTTGACCGGAATCGAACCTGGGACCCTTCAGTCCACAGGCTGATGCTCTATCCACTGAGCCAAACCGGTTTCGGCGGGAATATTTTCTTGACACATCAAGACACACACATGCCCGCAAGTGGAACTGGTATGGGATTGTAAAAAGCATGTAGAACTCCAGGGCAGGAGGAACAGGGAAACGGAGACAAGAAAATGAAACAAGGCCACACACACAGCCAGCTTGCCGCAAAGCTTAAGAATAAATGGCTCTGCTCACTAACCAAAGAAGGCAGGAAAGAAAGGGGATTTTTTAAAGAAATATATTGTATTGATTTTTTACAGAGAGGAAGGGAGAGGGATAGAGAGTTAGAAACATCGATCAGCTGCCACTTGCACGCGCCCCCCTCCCCCCCACTAGGGATGTGCCTGCAACCAAGGTACATGCCCTTGACCAGAATCGAACCTGGGACTTTTCAGTCTGCAGACCGACGCTCTATCCACTAAGCCAAACAGGTTTCAGAAAGAAAGGGGGTTTTTGATGCCTCTTCCCCCTTACCAGAGAACACACCCATAGCGTTAGGCACCCCGGAACTGCCAAGGCAGGAAGAGGAGAAGAAAAAAGGATAGTTTCCATCTTACTGGTTAAACAGTGAAGCCAGCAGTCCAGGGGGTGGTCAAGGTAAAGTTGAGGGGCACTTCTCATAAATTCCAGGAAAGCCATAACAAAGCAAAAGGAAGGCCTTAAGAGTTAATCTGTTCCAAGACAGTCAGCAGAGGAATTCTGAACCTGTAGACAGAAGGGGGTGTAACCCCTCGAACCCCCACCACACTCACTCCTCAGGCTAGCCGGGAAGCCCATCTGTGCTCTAGGCCGGATGCAGTTGAACAGACTTGCCAGCCTTGATTTTTTAACACATTTACTTCCTTTACTTTTTAATACATTTTATTTACTACATTGCAATGGTCCAAGTCACTCATTTAGATTTCTTCCCATAAGACCGAGAATCCCCTTTCTGGTGTATAAGGTGCCCATAACAATGCCAAGGGCTGAATCAAGGTAATTTGTCCAGTTCTCCTAATCAGTCCCATTCTCCTAGTCCTGGGGGTTTTGAAAACTCTGGTTCCATAGGAACACTAATGCCATGTCAACAAAAAGAAACACAGCAAGAAATGCCACTGGCTGAGCCTCTACTGAGTGTTCTTCCTAGTTAGTCTTTGTTTCTAGGGGCCTTGGGGTAAAACAGGGAACAACAGAATTCAAAATAACTTGAAAATTTACCACCCAACCATTCCCTTGTGGCTCGTGTGCGCGTGCTCTGTTTGAGGACAGAAAATGTGGTTTGGGGACCAGCAGAAATGGAAACTATATAAGTTACTTGAAAGATTTGATACCAAGCTTCCTGCAATCTAAAGTAACTCAACAGGAGCAATGTGGAGAAAGGCAGTTGTGTGTGTTCTGAGAATGCATCCATGTTCTGAGCCTCAGGGATACAGCTTCCTGGAATTCTCAGAGTCACAGCACATGTTAGGATGTTATGATGCTATTTGAGACCTCTGAAAATAAACTAGTTAATATGTTTAAATGAGCTATTAGGCAAGGTTGCAAGAAAACAAATAGCAAATAAGGTCCTCTAACAAATAACAAACAAGGGAGACTAGCGTGTGAGGTTTGAGCCAGGACTTGGGGTTGGATAACATATTGTTGAGGACTTTATGAACTTGAGGAAAGGCTTAACCTTTATGAGGACAATCATAGTATCAAACTTCAGAGTTGGTGGGTAGACAATATAACATGCACAGTGCTCAGGGCAATACCTGCCACAGCATAAGGCTTTTGTAAGTGCAAAGCATCGTTAAATCTGATCATGTAAGGGCAGGGGAATGGAGAGAGAGGAGAAAGAGGGATGGTAAAATGCAATAAACAAGTAAGTAAATAAACAAAATCAAAGCAGAACAAAATATAGTTGAATATTTAATTGATCTCAGGAAAGAAAAAAACAAAAACAAAAAAAACACTGCCTTAAGATTAAAAATAACTAAAGAAATCACAAAAGACTTTAAATAATCAACAGAAGTGTCTGTGTAAAAACCAAAAATAAAGTCTGCATGTAAAAACAAACCATCTACAGAATTAAAAGGCCAGTTTCAATGATAGGTACCAATTGTTTGGAGAAGAAGAAGGGAGAGTGATCAGAACCTATTTCTTTTTTCACGCTCCTTTGCATTTGTTTGGAATTTGGAACCACAGTTCTGAAAAATAATTTGCAATGACAGAACACCATTAATAGATGCAAATATTGGAGGGAATTAATTATGTGTGTAAATTTGACTGGATATTGGTAAAGAATATCCACACCACACCGGGTAGGACCGTGCTGGGTGGCTTCCTAGAGCTAAATGCACCCCGTGATGGCATCCAGTAAAGTGCCAGGACTCTTGCAGGTTCTTCGCTGGTTCTTGTAAATTAAGAATTTTTTTTTTTACACTACACTCAATTCCTTGTTCCCCCCCCCCCCCTGACTGGGATTTATGCAGTCATGTCAAGGTCTTATACTTGGAGTTCTTTCTCCTCTCTTTTATTCAGAAGTTGATTGCCACTTTCCGAATGGGAGGAAGACAGCCTTACATTTTATCAAGATTTGAGCTTGAAAATGCCTAAGGTCCCAGGCCTATGTGTACACTGGCTCTCTTTTTATTTCACTTAGAGATGGTAGTGCGTTAGAACACAAATGCACAATCCCACATGTCTCTAGGGCAGATCAATATTTTTTTTACAAATGGACTGCTTTCATCAATACACTTCCAAAATGCGCTGATGCCTAATCTATCCTTTATGCTTTTTAAACGAAGTTTCTCAATTTATAGTTTGGTCTGCTTTACAGTTCCTCAAACATGGTAAGTAATAGTCTTTGAGGTCCCTCCTGGAATTATATTCATATTTTGATATTTATGACTTTCCTCTTTCCAGTCTTGGTTTTACTCCCCTCGCTTTGAGCTATATAAGCAAGTGCTCATATTTGGACAGATTTTACATAATATATATATATATATATATATATATATATATATATATAATCAATGTATCAGCTTAATTAAGAGAAGTTGTTGTTAATCACAGTCGGCCTTTGCATTCTGTAGGCTGTGAGCTATATGGTTTCCATGGCAGCATTCCTCCCAGTGTGCATACCACAAATACAGTTTTGAGACAGAGATGTGCACGATCATGAACCTGCCCTGTGACTGATGTATTTGCTTGAACTCAGCCTGTGACTAAAGAGACATCAACTTAATCTTGAATTGAAAGCATTGATTATACTTATAAGAAGTTGCCCATAACATAAGGATTGCACTGATAACTCAAAAAGAATTGGAACTACAGTCATGAAAAATTGATAAAACTAATAGTAATGTTTAAAAATCTGGACTAGTGTCCAGGTAGATTAGTGGTGTTCAATGTTGGATGCTAATAGCATTTCCTGGGGAATTTTTAAAAATAATACCCATGTCCTGGTTATAAAGAAATTCTAATGGGTGGCTAATATTGAGAATCAACAACCTGGCATATGAAAGGAAAAGGGACAATTTTACAAGGTACACGCTATAGATCCTTAATACTCCTGACTTAATCACCTCATACAAAGGCCCATGGCATGAATCATGTGGCAAAAACCATGAAATTATTTCTGACTGAAAGGAAATTGCAAAGGAAATGGTGAATTTGTTTCTTTGGAAACTGGATGAATTCCGGATCCAAACAGAATACTGGAAAAATCTTTCTATAGAGCATCACCTTGATCACCGTTATCCACACTTCATTCCCTGCTGAGGATTCCATATACTCGGGACACTTTTTCCTCTTAGGAATGAAGGACCTCGCTCTGAACTTCCCTTCAATTTACCTGGCAACAGACTATGGCATCTCTGGGGAACTCCAACTGGTATAGGTTGAGTTTTAGGGAAGATCGAAAGATGCTTCTTGGCTTCCTTCTTCCTCAAAATAACCCTAAATGCTCTCATCTAAAAGTTCTTTCCCTACCCACAATTCCACCCGGGGTACCTTGTCACTGGAACCTCACTGACTCAGAATAATTTGCTATGTGTGTTTGTGTAATGAGTTGGCTGTTAAGATGATAACCAGAGCATAAATACCTAATGAAAGAGAGCTGACTGCCTCCTTCATCCTCAGCCAGGCTTGTTGCTTCTCAGCCAAGAGGAAATGTCTCCTTCAAGAGTCCATGTTAATAAAGTTTTAAACTAAGGACATTTTATTCATAGTCCCAAGTATTATGGCAATAGCATGAATGCTTGTTTTGTTTTTCTAGTGTTCTACCAATGAAATACTCATTAGCTCTCTCCTCAGAACTTGGCACTCTGAAGACTCTCTCTCAAATTGGGCAACTGAAGTAGCATCAAAGCTTAAATTCAGAAAATTATCTATAGAGCACATCCCGACCATGGCAAGTGAGGCTTCTCTCAGAAAGCTGAGGAAAGGGCAGTGTCAACAATCCCAACACCAAAGAGCACTTCTCTCCCAGCCCGAATTAAAAAGACTTGTCTATTGATTGGTCTCTTCATTATTCACAGCTCACTTGAGGCTCTGTCTGGGTCTGCTGTCTTCATCCAATTAGCTGCCTTTCCCCTGGCAGACTCGGGGTGACCAAAAATAAAAGATTGGGGGAATTTACATCGAAGAGTATGCTCTTGTGCTACTTCTGTGCTTCAACTGCAAGGCACTCCGGCATCAGAGGCTTTTATGATTCAGTGTCTTTCAGAAGAAAGGGAATAAATTAGGCTCCCTGTGGTTAATGTAAAAATAAAAAGAGGACTGATTTGATTTCTAGGAAAACAAACAATGACCTCAAAAGGAAAGTCAAACAAGTTTTTGTTTGACCTTTTCAAAGAAAATGGAATGCATTTGATTCAGGAATCATAACTGGATGTAAACCATTGGTTCAGTTGGAAAAGTCAATCACAGTGGTACCTCAAGATACGAGTGCCCTAACATTCGAGATTTTTGAAATACGTGCTATTTTTGCTTTGAAATATGAGCAACATTTGAGATAGGAGTAATCGTGTGGATCTGCCAGCTGCACACGACCCACCAGTTTACCGAGACTCGAGTGTCTCATAGTTTCCCACGCCTCAAGGTTATGGAACGAATTAAAACTCGTATCTCGAGGTACCACTGTATTTCTGTACATGTGACCATTTAGAAGAGCTGTAAACTCGCCAGTTAGTATACCACTGACTATTCTAGATTAAGTGGCACCTGCTTAAGACTGCTAAAAGGAGAAGAGGAAGAATGATACACTATTTTATCCATGAGCCATATTCCACGCACAACAGCTAGGCTGTGTGAGGATTTTGTAAGATAGTTCTCATATGTCTATTTTAGCATGGGAAAGTGAGTCTCAGGGAGATGAATCAGCTTGCCCATTGTACATTTCCTGAACTCTTACTGTATGCCAGACTCAACTTCGCAGTTATGCTGTGAAAGCAGTCACAGGCAATATGTAAAACAATGAGCGTGGTCTTGTGCCAATAAAACTTTATTTACAAAAGCAGGCATCAGGCTGGATTGGCCCTGGAATTTATCAATCCCTGTACTAACTGATGGGAATGGAATGTTGAGAAAGTCACCTCATTAATATGTGAAAGATCCTCTCTAATTCTAAAGGGGCTGTTTTCCTTTATCTGTTCTGGTTAGACCAGTGGTCGGCAAACCATGGTTTGCGAGCCACATGTAACTTGTGAACCACGGTTTGCCACTCAGTTGACTAATGAGTTTGCCGACCACTGGATTAGACTGAACGTTATGGTGTAGTTGGAAGCTGTGAGGATTAGGCAATTATGGCATATTGTGTGCAGAGAGGTAAAGGTAGTATATGACAGTGGCTCTCGAGCCACAGTTTGCCAACCACTGGGTTAGACAATGCTTCCTCTCCACATATCCCCCCAAAAGACAGATCTGAGATTTTTTAAAGCTTAACTGAACAAATTAAATATCTGTAAGATCCATCCATCTGCACCCTGGTTTTTAATTCCTGCGCCAATGGGACCCTGTAACCCACCCAATGTATGCCTTTTCCCTTTGTTTCTTCCCAGTTTCTGAATCCAGGAGCAAATATTCTCCCGGCTGAATTTCTGTTAAACAGAGTCACGTTATTGCTCCTGGAAGGTTGGGTTTATTAGACTTCTCTTCAGGGGACAGCGGTCTCAGCACACACCAGAATTCATGAAGCTGATGTGTTTGATTAACTAAATTATCCCCGCAGCCCTTTGCCTGGAGTAGCACTTCACTGTCAACATTCTTCCAATCTTGATTTCGGCATTCTTGTATTTTAATTGCCCCTCTTTTCGCTCAGGGATCCTTTTCAGAAGGTTCTGGTATCTCCTGGGGTCTTCTTTGAATATTCATCCCTACTTCACATATTAAAACAAATAATTCATTATTAAATGAATTCATTTTTTTAAAAAAAGTATGTTTGGGTTCTGTACAATGTTTTATTTATACTTTCTTAAAAAGGGAATAAATAACCCAAAGGGATTTTAAAATATAGTTTCTATTATAACTATGATTTGTCATTTGTATAATACTTTAATTTCAGAAATAACTTAAAGAAATAGTTTTCTAATTTCACAACTTTCCCTGAGGGAAAAAAAATTGCACATAATAACAATGAGAAGAAAGAAGAAATGATGCAGCTACCAGGTATTAAGGACTTAGGTGACCCCGATGATATTTAGGACCATAAATATATTGATTTTTTAAATATACAAAACAGAGAGGAACCCATGAGCAAAATATAATCACAGTTTATCAGCTTGGATGCAGAGCTGTGAGGAGGCACAGAACAGATTGTCTGATAACCTTCTTCACTCACTTCTTCTATAAAATTAGAGGCCGGTGCATGAATTCGTGCATGGGTGGGGTCCCTCTGGGTGGCCTGGGATTGGGCCTAAACCCGCAGTCCAATGCTGCCTGCAGCTTGTACCAGCTATTCCCGCCCATCCTGACCCCACGGTGCCTACCACGGGCTTGCACCCAATCAGTCCTGATCAGGAGAGGCGAGTGCTGCATGAGTCTGCATCTGGTGCCCTCCCCAGGGAGTGGCCTGTGGGATGGAGCTGAAACCAGCTCTCCAATATCCCTCGAAGGGTCCTGGATTGTGAGAGGGGGGAGGTCAGTGAACAACTGGGCTTGAGAGGGACCAGGGGAAGGCTCCAGGGCATGTCCAGCCCAGCTTGCTCTGTCCCGATCGGGTAGATCCCAGCAGCAAGGTAATCTGCCATTCAGACCATCTGCCCCCTGGTGGTCAGTGCACATCATAGCAAGCAGTTGAGTAGCCTTAGCATATCGTTAGCATATCATACTTTGATTGGTTGTTGGGTTGTTCTGCTGTTTGGTCTATTTGCATATTATCCTTTTATTATATAGGATGATATCTAGAATATGGCTTTCATTAGTACATTTTGGTGTTTTTTAATATATATATGTTTTTATTGATTTCAGAAAGGGAGAGGAAGAGATAGGATCATCAATGAGGAGAGAGATCATTAATTGGCTGCCTTCTGCATGCCCTTCACTGGGGAGCAAGCCCGCAACCTGGGCATATGCCCTTGACTGGAACTGAACCTGGGACCTTTCAGTCCATAGGCTGACCCTATCCACTGGGCCACACCAGCGAGGGCTATTACTGTTTTTGAGGTTTGAGTTCAGGAATTGTTTTGAGCAGACTTGCTCTGACCAAGCTGATTACGGTATTAACTTACCTGCTGACCTATCAAAGGTGAATTGATCCAGGTGCTAAGTGACTTGAAGAAATCAGGATTTTTGAGCGAACCTATAAAAACTGGGGGCAATTTAAAGGAAGTTTGAGGGAGTACTAAATAGATGAAAAGGAGAGATATCTCCATTCTCAGAAATGTTGATTGAATAGATCTTGGGAGGATTCAGAAATACTCATTTGTTAGTGATTCTGCATTAAGTGGTCCTGAGGAAACATTTAAACATATTGATAGAAATGTTGAAACTATATCCATTCCTTTAATCCCTCTGCTAACCATGTCCTCCCACACAGTCCATTGGGAGGGGCAGGTCTGGGCATGCTCAGATGTTGCTGCCTCCCAAAGCAGCTACACAATACAAAACCTTTCAGGCTGAACCGACGTGTGGACTCAATATTAACTTCCAACAGCCTTTTGTGCTTTGTACCTCGATTCTTGATCTGGAACAAGCTAAGTTTTGAGCAACGCTGCCCGCATTTTCTGAGCGGTTGACTTTTAAGGTTTTATCTTGTGTTTCAGCCTGGCCTACATTCTTGATCACGTACTAGAAAAACACTTAGGCAGTGCATATCCTTATCATACCTATTTTTACACGGTTGGAAGCTAGTCTTTGATTTTTGGCACCTGGAGAGACTTCCTCCAGACTACCACATGCGCCGTTCTGTTTCCACCATGAGTACCTGTGTTCAGGCTCCTTCTCACATCTATAAATATCCTGTACCCCCAGCCTTGTTTTATGTCTCTTTGCTCATTACTGACTACTGGATATCTCCCCTTGGAAATTCCACAGAGACCCCAAACTCAGCATATCATTACCTCAAATCTGACCCCCCCCCTTTTTAAAATCTTTTTTAATTGTGCCATCACTCATCCAACCATTAATGTTGAACAAAACAAAACAATAAAAAGAAGAAGAAGAAAAACCTAGGTACCATTGTGGATTCTCTATTTTTCTATACTATTTTCCTATATATATCCTATATTATTCTTGACATCCAATCATCTGCCAATCTATGTCAATTCTATATTATTTTAAAGTCATCCTTTCCACTTTATGCTTACCAAATGTCCCTTAGAAACTCTCAACATTTCTCATAGGCACCTGTCCAGTGTCATAGCGCTCTGTCTAGTTTCCCTGGATTTAATCGCATTCCTCTCAATTCCTTTTCCACAGTGCAGCCTGAATGATGTGATAAAACCAAAATCCAATCATGCGGTACTTTCTCTCCTTAAGATGCTTTAATGTCTTCATATTGCCAAGAGAATACATTTTAATACCTATCCTATTAAAAACTCATTTATAACCTAAATCCTGCCAACTTTTTCAAACTAATGTCCATTCACTTGTCTCTCACTTTTCTCTCTCTCTCAACCCAGCTCAAATAAGTATGCATTGTGCCATAACTGAGCTATTCTACTTTTGGCCTCCACCACTCAAACTCAACTCAAACTGACATTGGTTTGATGGTCCTCTGTAAGATGCTCTTTTTTCCCTTCTTCATCCTCTTTTCTTCCTTCTCATCTCCTAAACATGTTCTCCAGCCAACCCCGAAAGTGAATTTTAAAAATACAGTTATATCATGCCAGTCATCTGCTTGGCTCCACACGGAACAAAGATTAAAATCCATACTCCATCCCTCGGACTACCGGTCCTAGATGACCAGACTCCTACCTACTCTCTCCACTAATCTTTATATTCTTCCACTCGTTCTAATCACTCCAAGCAAAATGACCTTCTTTGTGGTCCTCCAATGAGCCAAGTTCATTCCTGCTTCAAGGACATTGCACTTGGATCCTCCCTGTGACTTTCCCCCCAATGCCTCTGCATGGCTGGTGTCCACTTCTTCAGCTCTCAGTTGTCACTTCATCAGAAGCTCTTCCTAATCACACCAGCACATGCTAGTTGTCCCACCAGTAACTTTGAGTGATATTACTCTTTCACTTTATCTAAGCATTTCTCACTATGCAAAATCACCCTTAATTCATTAGTTTAGTGATTTATATCTGCCACTCCATTGTAAATGTAACATAGAAAGCAAAAAGGATTTGCTGAATGTCAATGGCGCTGTATTTGTGATTCCTTGTGCTTGAACTATGCTTCTCCAGCCTGACTACTGACTATCTGCTAGACTTTTGGTTATACTTTAACTCTTGATTTAAACAGCCATTCTGCTGGGAAGTCCTCTCTTTACCCCAAACAAGGTTGATCATATTCAACTTTGCCTCTGTTATAGCATCAACTCTTATTTATAATTATATATTTGCATGCCCTAACTAAAACTCCCTGAAGTAGAGTCTGTCTAATTTGTCTCAGGATCTTCTACAAAGCAAAATTAATTTGCTGCCATTAGCTATACCACAGTGTAGATAAAACTCTATGACAACTGTGATGGTCAGAGTAATACAGTCCTAAGACTCATAAATAAGCTGAACTGAAAGTCTCTCTTTACTCTCAATATATAGAGGAACACAAATACATGTAAAATATGGACAATTTTCAAATACAGGCAGAGAGCATGAATAATTGATCCTTAATACATTATTTAGAATATATATTTTTAATATATTTGATCATTTACTGTTGATTCTTCTAGTAATTGTAGCTATAGACACTTATTCATTTTAAAATGCATATATGTTTCTAAATTGATAGGTTTAGGATGAAGTAGGAAGAATAAGAATCGATAAATTATAATAGTTAGTCCATAGGATGTGCTTTAAAATGCTTTCTAATTGAATAAACAACTGAAGAGATTCTCCAGGGAACTAATCATTGGATTTGAATTCACCCGCTTAAAATTTTATGAATCCAATTTCTTGGTAAGAAATAATGTCCATGTTTATATGCATTCCTATAAATGTTAAATATATGCTTGTATCTGCCTATCCGTTCTTTTACTAACTTTTCCTTTTCGTAGTTGCTTTCAGTATATTTATTTTCAGGAATAAACAACTTTAATATTCCTTAGGAGACTCATGATCATATGTCTTCTCTCATGGTACTGCCAGAGGGCTTTAAAACATTCTTTATCACTCCCTCATTACATGGAAGAACAAGGCAATTTGCACAGTTACTTACTCACTTATGTAGTTTCTCTAGTTTTCTAAACTCTGTTTTTAATCACTCAGCCGTGTCAGCAAAATAGCCTTGGCATGGAATTTATTCAAAAGTTAGATAAAGCCATAAAGAAGTAAACAAAATTTATTCAGATATTTTGAGTATCTGTAAGAATGTATGACAGAAAGAAAGGAAGAGAGATAGGAAGAAAAATGCATGAGATCAAATACATAGAAAGAAGGCCATGCAAAATCCAATCAAATAATTTATTGGTTGGGAGCTGAGAGCAGAAGGGGAATTACATCATGTGAACTAAAAGGCCAGTTTTGCTTTTAAATATTGAAGCCTATCATATCTGCAGCTCCTTGCCAGCTGAGCAAAAATCAGTGGGCACAACCTAAGTTCCTTAGAAAGGTAATTGCCTGAGAAGACACCCATTGTCCAATCTCCCCCTCCCGCCCCAAAATAATTAGAAGTAGCAATGCCTGAAAATAGTGGAATAACAGGAATGAAAATGGTCTTCCAGAGAAGATATAAAATCAGGAGTAAAAATTTTTCACAAAATCAAAATTATAGCATTTAACACTACAGAAATGATTTCTCAAATGGTCCAGAGCAGATATAAAATCAGGAGTAAAAATTTTTCACAAAATCAAAATTATAGTATTTAAAACTACAGAAATGATTTTCTCATCTCTAAGAATTTGCACACTGAGGCAATTTGTGTTCCGAAATGCTAAAAAGAATTGGGTTCATTGGAACAATAGGCTGACCTTATAATTTAAAAGGTGAAAGTAAGGAAATGATGTAGTTTTGTGACTTTAGGCTGGGGTTTTATTAGATGTATGTGCAGTCATAGAAGATGTAAGGGCAATTTTTGTTCATTGATTATAAATATAGAACTTTTTTATTTTACAATAATTATTTAGTGTACAGGAAAGTTTGGTTAAGACAGACACCTCCAAATAAGTAAAACATATTTCTTTTATCATTTTACTAGAGGCTCAGCACACAATTAAATTATGTGTGTGTCAGGTTCCCTAGGCTTAACCTGCCATCAAGGCCATGTCCACCACCCACAATGCCTCATGTGCTCCTTGGACGCTGCTGGTAACCTGCGAAGCTCCAAAAGTCCCGCCCACCTCGGCCTCTGTGAGACCCATCAATGCACCTCCTGGTGAGTCTGGTAGTTGTTGGTGATGCCACAATGGTGTCATGACCACAGGCCTTTTATGATAAAAATATGTCTTACTAGAGGCCCGGTGCACAACATTCTTGCACTGGGGAGGGTCCCTCAGCCCAGCCTGAACCCCCGTGCAGTCCAGGTCTCCTCAGGGGATGTCCGCCTGCCAGGTTATGCCCACTTCCTGGCTATCCATGAATCTGCCTTCTGGCTGAGCGGCACTCCCCCTGTGAGAGCACACTGACCACCAGGGGGCAGCTCCTGCATTGAGCATCTGTCCCGAGGTGGTCAGTGTGCGTCATAGTGACCCTTCGTTCAGCTGTTTGGTCGATTTGCATATTAGGGTATGATTATACAGGACAAGAGGCCCAGGGCATGAAATTCACAGGGGTCGCCTAAGACTATTGGGAAACACCTATTTCCCATGGTCTTAGGAACCAACATACTGCTCCTCGGTGTAGCAAAGTGTAGCCATGTAGTTTACTGTTGTCATAGGAAGACTGTTACCCATGCTACACCACGATTCAAGACAACATTTCATTTATTTGTAATTAGAAATAAATATTTCACAATATACAATTACATATTGTTTTGTGATTAATCACTATGCTTTATGTTCAATTTGTAACAATGAAAATACATGCTGCATATCAGATATTTACATTACAATCATAACAGTAGCAAAATAACAGCGATGAAGTAGCAATGGAAATAATTTTATGGTTGGGGGTCACCACAACATGAGGAATTCTATTAAAGGGTCGCGCCACTTTATAGGCCTTAAAGGGGTGTCCACAGGCCTAAGCTGGCAGTTGGGCCTCCCTCTCTCAGTCTGGCACCCCTCCCTCCTTACCACCTGCCCGCTCGCTGCTCCTAGTGCTGCCACGGAGGTGGGAAAGGCTGCTGCCCCCATCGCTGCATTCGCCACTCATGAACCTGGCCTTTGGCTGAGTGGTGCTCCCCCTGTGGGGGCGCCCTGACCACCAGGGGGCAGCCCCTGCATTGAACATCTGCCCCCTGGTGGCCAGTGAGCATCCTAGCGACCGGTCATTGTGCTGTAACAGTCACTTAGGCTTTTATCATATAGATTATTGCACGTAATTGGGTCTGACAAAATAGTAGCTTTTATTGCTGAAGTGGAGTATTTCCTTACCAAACAATTTGTCCAGAAACTTAACTACTAAATGAGTAAGAACACTTTTTAGTTTGTAATGAGTTCTAAGTACATTGATGATAGCTGTTACTTGATGTCCGGACTCTGTGCTAGTGTGCCAAGTGATATAGATCATCCTACAAAATAGTTGTTCTTACTCTCTTCATTTATTGAAGAAGAAACTACAGAAAGAGGAGTTCAAGTAACCTGCTCAAATTTACACTTACCAATTTAGGAGCCAGAATTTTTACTCAGCTGTATGATTTCAGAGTAAAATTCATAAGCAGCACAATTCAGAAACATAAAGTAATACTGTCTCACCGACACTGGTTTGGCTCAGTGGACAGAGCATCGGTCTGCAGACTGAAAGGTCTCAGGTTTGATTCCGGTCAAGGGCATGCACCTTGGTTGTGGGCACAACCCCAGTAGGGGGTGTGCAGGAGGCGGCTGATCAATGTCTCTCATCGATGTTTCTAACTCTCTATTCCTCTCCCTTCCTCTCTGTAAAAAATCAATAAAATATATTAAAAAATAAGTAAATAAAGTAATACTATCTCTATCCTGCTTAACACAAATGTATCTCCCATCAATAACAAGCGTAAATGAAACTTTAGCAAATCAAATTAAGTCATAGGTCTATTTGCTATTGGACTTTTTTTTTAAGATTAATGACTCTCATTATCCTTTTAATTTGAATACGGGTTTTCAGATGCTGGCTATATTTAAACTAAACCCAACTGTCACATGGGCTCTCTCTGAAAAAGAGAAACCCTGTAATAGCTTGTCTCAAGAAATAAAGGTGGGTTTTGAGATCCCCTTTAACGCCCTGAATGTAGACAAACCCCAGCAATTCCTAGGAAAGTCACTGCGGGACAGAGATAGAAAGACAGACTCGGAAAAGTAAAGGAGCTGAGTGGAAACAGCTGTCACTTGGGTCAATTATTTCAAAAGCCTCCAAGTGGTCAAATGACTTCGCGTTAGATCTCCAATTGCATCCGAGCATGTGCGGCGAAATGGCTTTTGTAATTGGTGAGCTCAGGCTAAGTGTTGTGCCTTTAGCATTCTCGAAAATATAAAGGACACAAGCAAAACAGCAAGGCTTCTTTGCTAACTATCAACTTCTTTTCTAACTATCCCTCTTCCTTCCTCTCTGTGGAAAAATCAATAAAATATATTTTAAAAATAAGTAAATAAAGTAATACTAACTTTAGTGAGCTTCATTGGCAGGGAAATGCAGTCCTGATTGAAAGGAGGAAGAACTGTCTGCCTGGAGCTCAGAGGATGAGAGAAAGAGAGAGAGAAAGAGAGAGAGAGAGAGAGAGAGAGAGAGAGAGAGAGAGAGAGAGAGAGAGACCTGCCATGTCACAAGAAGGAACACTAACCCCTCTGGGATGTCAGACAGAGCAGATTTCTCCTTGGGTCCAAGCTATTTAAAATGGCTCATTGGGAGCAGCTGGCTTTCTTTGGAAGCTCCGGTCTCTTCCAGGACAGAGTGAGTGCAATGCAGTAGGTGAGGGGAGTGGAATTTAGAACTGAGTCCTGATCGAGGATTGACACGTGATTCAGTCCCGTGCCCTCTGCCCTGGGCCATGCCAAAAGCTTCCAGGATGTCATCAATAAGTGTGGTCTTAAAACATTCTCTGTTTTTTTTAAATTAATGTTGTTGTTGTTGTGAATCCTCACCCAATATTTGTTTTCCATTGATTTTTTTTTTTCAGAGAGATAGTGGAAGGGAGGAAGGAAAGGTGGGCGGGGAGTGGGGGAGAGAAAGAGAAACATCCATCTGAGAAAGACACATCGATTGGTTGCCTCCTGAACACACCCCAATTAGGCCTGGGGATTAAACCAAATCTGCAACCCAAATACATGCGCTTGACCAGGAATCGAACCCATGACCCCTTCGTTGCACAGGCTAAGCAAAACAGGCAAGGGGTGGCCTGGGCGAGGGGCCTGTATTGCTTAGCCTGTGCCAGGGCAAAATATTCTATTTTTAATACTCCCTTATGTTATTGACTTGGAAAACCCATACACATCCGTTTTCACACAAAAACCAGGATAGTTACCCACTTCCCCCATCAACAAAGCAAGAACTCTGTGTATATAAACAAAGATCACACTGCAAATACCAGGACGGTAAGCATATGTGAGACACAGATCGGTGAAAGATGTTTGCACAAGGAGGGAAATACATTTGAAGACTGTATGACACCCATTAAAGGCCTTGTCTGAGAGAGTACAGAGCTGCTAAAGCACAGTGCATTCGTTTGCTAGGGCTGTGGTGACAAAGTACCGAAAATGGGGTGACTTTACCAACAGAAATGTGTTTTCTCACGTTCTGCAGGCTAGAATTTCAGGACCAAGTCGTCAGTAGGGTTAGCTCCTATCGAGGGCCATGAAAAAGGATTTATTCTAGGCCAGTGGTCGGCAAATTTGTTAGTCAACAGAGCCAAGGAATTAAAGATCCTATTGTGGCCTATTCACAATATTGATAGACAAATATGTAGTCACAAATATCAACTCTGTATCTTTATCCAGCTTAAACTTTTTTTTTTGAATTCTTGCTCGAGGATATTTTTCCATTGATTTTTTAGAGAAAGTGCAAGAGAGAGGGAAACAGAGAGAAATATCAATGTGAGATAAACACATTGATTGGATGCCTCCTGCACAAGCTCTGACCAGGGCTGGGGCCATGGAGGAGCCTGCAACCAAGTTACATGCCCTTGACCGGAATTGAACCAAGAACCCTTTGGTTGCAGGCCAAACCTCTATCTACTGAGCCAGACCAACTAGGGCTAGCTTAAGCCTAAGTTTGTTTTCCTTCTTTCACATCAAGAGGTACTCTACTCATTCTGTAACCCCCAACAACAGCTTTATAGGTGTACCAAATATTTTACATGGGAGATAATATTCTTCAATGTTACTCTGACTTTTAATGGGCCGATTTATGCTCAGAAGTATAGTGACGAAGAGGGGAATATAACAATGGAAGAATCTAATGCCTCCATCACACTTAAGATAAAGATCAGGATGGCTGTTTGCTTTCTTGGAAAAATAAACATAGACAAAACTGCTCGTTGTGCCTTTTCTCAATACTTAACCTTTCCTTGGTCATTGGATAGCTTTTAAAGCAGCCAATCATGTATTAGATTGGTGACCTTATTGCTCTTTTAATAACAACTCTTCAAGCCTGTCAACACAGAAGTGAACATTCCACTTTAATTCTTGTTTTAATGAAAGAAGAGATTGATTTTTTTTAAATAGCATGTTTTCCTTCTTTGTTTTGTTTCAGGCTCAAATTGGTTGTCAGGATTGAGCTTAGTCAAAATAGTATGTTCACTGAACAAATAGAACTGGGTTGTATTCCATAGCATGTCCTAAAAGTGAAAACACAACAACACATTGTTTTAACATAAAACTAGCGTGTTGATAGTCATCCAATGATATAGGCTGAACCCCCCAAGTCAATGAAACAGAATTTCAAAGCTAGAGGGTGATTTTTGGGGTTTCCTAAGGTGGACACTTACATTAAAGAGAGAACTTGTATTCAATGGAAAGAGCCTGTGTTGACATATTTTAGATTGGCATCTCCTACACTATGGCCATTTAATGAAAAGTTTCTTATGAAGTTTGACAAATCAATTATCCAATACATACATGGGGCAGAAAGAGACGTGCAAGCTGATGAGCTCAGCAGAGTCTCACACAATGCTGTCATTTGCTATGAAAGCTAAAAGCTCCAGGAGAGTGGTTAGACAGACAGAAGAGCCATCACAATACAAATCATAATAAATAGTAAGGACAAAGCATAAGATGTACTATATGGAGAGTGTTATGCACAACAGAGGAGTTATATCTTCCTTGGTGTTATCACAAAAATCTCCTAATAGAGGTAATATTATTCTTAGTTTAGATGTCAAGCAAAAAAATAAATAAATAGATTATTTAAAGATACAGTGGTACCTCGAGATAGGAGTGCCCTAACATGCGAGATTTTTGAGATACGAGCCATTGAGCGAGCGATTTTTGCTTTGAAATACAAGCAACATTTGAGATAGGAGTAATCGCATGGATCGGCTGGCTGCACACGACCCACCAGTTTTCCACGACTCAAGCATGTCATAGTTTTCCACACCTCAAGGTTATGGAATGAATTAAACTCATATCTCAAGGTACTACTGTAGATGGTTAGAAAATACTTAGGGAAAAAGTGACAATGAAGGTCCATTTTAATATCCCCAAGCCATTTTTCTCAGTCTAATGGCGGGGCCTGTCTGCTCAGGCACAACTCTACCAGGTTGTAAGACTTAATAAATATCTCACCCTCGGTTCAGCATGGCCTTCTCTGTGGTGTATCTTCATCAGCCTTGGTCCCCAGTGAGTGAGCCTCCATGTGCCCATGGCTGTGGACAGGCCTCTGCCGCACTGAACAGAACTGATGTGTGCTAACCAGAAAGATGTGCTCAACATGCATGTGTGGCATAGAAGGCTGGGTCATACAAGACACTGCAGCTTCCTTCCTTGGATCGCTCTCTGTGGGCGAAGCCACCCAGCATTCCTGAGGATCTCTGCTGCGCAGGGCGAGAAACTGAGGCCTCCTGCCAACAGCCAGCACCCTTGCTGGCTACATCAGTGGCTGCCTTGAGAGAGGATGCTTCAGACTTTGTCCCGCCTTGAGAGCCCAGGCCAGATATAGAATATTGCTAAGCTGCTGGATTCCCAGCCCACAGATGCTATGAGACAATGAATACTTTGTTTCATTTATTTTCCTTCCTTCCTTCCTTCCTTCTTTCCTTCCTTCTTTCCTTCCTTCCTTCCTTTCCTTCCTTTCTTCCTTCCTCCCTTCCTTTCTTCCTTCCTTCCTTCCTTCCTTCCTTCCTTCCTTCCTTCCTTCCTTCCTTCCTTCCTTCCTTCCTTCTCTTTCTTTCTTTCTTTCTTTCTTTCTTTCTTTCTTTCTTTCTTTCTTTCTTTCTTTCTTTCTTTCTTTTTCTTTCTTTCTTTCTTCATCTTTCTTTCCTTCCTTCCTTCCTTCCTTCCTTCCTTCCTTCTTTTCTTTTTCCTTCCTTCCTTCCTTCCTTCCTTCCTTCCTTCCTTCCTTCCTTTCTTCCTGCCACTAATATTTTAAATATATTTTTATTAATTTCATAGAGGAAAGGAGAGGAAGAGATAGAAACATCAATGATGAGAATCATAGATCAGCTGCTTCCTGCCTGTCTTCTATTGAAGATTGAGCCCACAACCCAGGCATGTGCTCTTGAATGGAATTGAACCCAGAACTATTCAGTCCACAGGCCAAAGCTCTATCCACTGAGCCAAACCGGCTAGGATTGAGCCACTAAATTTTGAGGTCACCTATAATGTGGTAATAAAAATACTAATAGACTAATACAGTGGTCAGCAAACTGTGGCTTGCGGGCCACATGTGGCTCTTTGGCCCCTTGAGTGTGGCTCTTCCACAAAATACCATGGCCTGGGCAAGTCTCTTTTGAAGAAGTGGCATTAGAAGAAGTTTAAGTTTAAAAAATTTGGCTCTCAAAAGAAATTTCAATTGTTGTACTGTTGATATTTGGCTCTGTTGACTAATGAGTTTTCCAACCACTGGACTAATAGAATGTACCTTTGACATATTCTCCTGAAATCCCTCAACACTGCTCAAGTAAGGACATTCAGTAAGATATGGGTGTCTTCATAAATGAATGTGGTGAGGACTACTCCATGGATGGATTTAAATTTGTATCCAGAAGAATATCCATTTTTCAGTGGATCAAAGTAGGGCTCCATCAACACTTTCATTTCCCCTGCTGTTCGGAGAAAATTAATTCAGCCTGGAGCTGAATAGAATAAATGGAAACTGAAGAGATTATTGGAGTGTGACTTTGTATTCTTGCAGACAACAGTCTCCTTGACATAAGGGATGCAAGTGGTAAGGTACAAGAGATGCAACCTACCAGGATATAAAACAGAAAAACATATTCTGGGCAAGCAAGCTCAAATTAAGCTCAGCGACTCTTCTACAGCTGACAGAAAATGAATGGGCTCCTAATTTTATTAGTGAATATTTTCTCCTTCCAGCTAGATAAAAAAAAGAAAAACAAAACAACACTGGAATATGTGTAACTTAAATGCCTTACAAATATGCAGTGTTTTTTATGGTTGTTGTTATTATAGATATATCCCGTTTCCTCCCCTTTAACCCTTTTCTTCCCAGCCCCTTTCTCCCCAGTTCTTCACTAACCTATTGCCCATGTCTATGGGCTATGCTCAGCCTATATAATATAGAGGTAATATGCAAATTGACCATCACTCCAATACACAAAATGGCCATCCCCATGTGGACACAAGATGGTCAGCAAGGGAGGGCAGTTGTAGGCAATTAGGCCAGCAGAGGAGGGCAGTTGGGGGAGACCAGGCCTGCAGGGAAGGGCAGTTGTGGGTGGTCAGGCCAACAGGAGAGAACAGTTAGGGGTGACCAGGCCTGCAGGGGAGGACAGTTGAGGGGGACCAGGCCTGCAGGGGAGGGAAGATAGGCATTGATCAGGCTGGCAGGGTAGTGGTTAGGGGGTGGTCAGGCTGGCAGACAGAAGAAGTTAGGGGCAATCAGTCAGGCAGGCAGGCAGGCAAGCGGTTGGGAACCAGCAGTACTAAATTGTGAAAGGGAGGTCCGACTGCCCGTTTAGGCCCAATCTTGGTGGAATCGGGCCTAAATGAGCAGTCAGACATCCCTCGAGGGGTCTCAGATAGGAGTGGGTGCAGCTGGGCTGAAGGACACACACACCTCCCGGCACAAATTTCATGCTTGATCCCCAATAAGGGGCATGCAGGAGGCAGCTGATCAATGATTCTCTCTCATCATTGATGTTTCTATCTCTCTATCCCTCTCCTTTCCTCTCTGAAATCAATAAAGAAATATATTAAAAAAAAAAAAAAAGCCTAAGCCACCAGTCACTATGACAACACTGACCACCAGGGGGCAGACACTCACTGCAGGAGCTTCCCCCTAGTGGTCAGTGCACTTCCACAGCAGAAGCACCGCTCAGCTGCTAGACAGGCACCAAACGCAGGGCTCGTGGCTGGCTGCTGAAGCCCAGAGACCCCAGTGTAGTGGCAGCAAGCCTACTGATCAGTGGTGGCAGCAGGCGCAGTATGGCCAGGATTAGCAGGAGTGGCATTCAGGAGTGGCAGGCAGTGCTAGGCTCCTGGTTTCGGCCTGATCCCCACTGGCCATGCTGAGGGACCCCACCAGTGCATGAATTCGTGCACCAGGCCTCTAATAAGTATATAAGTTCTTTGGTTTGCATAATATTTTCCAAGTCTATCCATGCTGCCCCAAAGGGTAAGAGAGCACTCTCATTCCCCTAACCCCACATCAAGATACAGTGGTACCTCGAGATATAAATGCCCTAACAAAAGAGATTTTTGAGATACGAGCCGTCGAGCAAGCGATTTTTGCTTTGAAATACGAGCAACATTTGAGATAGGAGTAATCGCACAGATCGGCCGGCTGCACACGACCCACCAGTTTACCACGACTTGAGCATCTTATAGTTTCCCACGCCTCAAGGTTACAGAACGAATTAAGCTTGTATCTCGAGGTACCACTGTATATCAGTCTGTCCCATGCCTTCATGCTTTGGATCTTATTTTGTTGGTCAATTCATTCTGTTTATTAGATTCCACCACTAAGTGAGATCATGTGATATCTGTCTTTCTCAGATTGGCTTATTTCACTTAGCGTAATATTTTCCAAGTCTACCCATGCTGCCCCAAAGGGTAAGAGAGCACTCTTTTTCACAGCTGCATAATATTCCACAGTGTAAATGTCCCACAGATTTTTTATGCATTCATCTAATAATGCAATCTCTCCTAATTAATTGGTTAATGTTTTTAATTAAGGATCTTATTTTCATACAAGATCACATTTTGAGGTACTGGCAATCAGAATGTCAACATAGCTTTTGGGGAGACAAAATTCATTCCATAACAACACCCCAAAATCTTTTTTAAATGAATCAATGGAAGTTTGAAAGTGACACAGGGACTTAGAAACATTGCTTGGCTGAGGGTGATGTTGGAGGTCTCTTACTGTGGTTTAATTACATCTGAATGCATAGACCTGTTAAAAAGCAAATGTAGAAGCCTTGACAGTTATATTTTAGTTTATATGTGTGTGTGTTTTAATCTTTTTGGATTAACACAAAAAGATTGTGTGCATTCCTTCTTTTCATATGGACTTACATTACAAACTGAAATAGTGATTTTTAAATATAACCTTCAATTACAATACTGATTATACTTTTACAAATCACACACCACCCTGCACTCCCTCTGCTGTGAAAATCACAATGATGTAGGTCTTGGTTTCCGAAGAAATTTAAGATGGCAACGGAAACCGTATGGCAGTGAGAAAGCACCAACATGGTATTGTAAATATGGCAATTATTGCTGTATTTGTCACTGGTGGAAATATATTTTCCTTTAATTTCCCTAATGGGCTATAGTTGTATTTCTAAATCGCATGATACCATAACGTCTTTTTGGAATTTTAAGTAACTGATCACTCTTGTATCATAAATAAAGAAATGATAGAATAATTATGCTTCTGCAAAGCTCATAATCATTTTCCTGCTTTTCACTTTAATGCCTACAATTTCTCCTTAATCCGATATTTATATTTATGACAGGCATCAGTTTTCAGTAAAAAGCAAAGCTTTGTGAAGTGGGGCATGTGGTTAGGGAATATCTCATTCCACCTGCCACAGACTGAATAAAGATGTTCAGGAATTGACCTCCGCCATCTACTGTACTGGATCTGGGCTGCTCCCAAACCCTCCAGGGAGGAGGATCTCTCTCTCTCTCTCTCTCTCTCTCTCTCTCTCTCTCTCTCTCTCTCTCTCTCTTTCTCTTTCCTGTAACCTTTAACCTTTTAAATGTTAGCAAAGTCACACTGTGAATCCAAAAGTTTCTTTCTTCTTTCAGGCTTCTGTGAGTTTACATTACCTGAAAACTAATAGGAAGGTACTGTACTTCTTTAGTTTTAACAACAATACTTTCACAGAAATTAAAATGCTAAGATAGAAGGGATTCCAGAAAGGAAAACTTAGGATGCTTTTAGGAAGCAATACACTGTTTTTTTTTAAATGTATTTTATTGAATTTTTACAGAGAAGAAGGGAGAGGGATAGAGAGTTAGAAACATCGATGAGAGAGAGACATCGATCAGCTGCCTGCTGCACACCCGCTACTGGAGAAGTGCCTGCAACCAAGGTACATGCCCTTGACCAGAATCTAACCTGGGACCTTTCAGTCCACAGGCCAATGGTCTATTCACTGAGCCAAACAGGTAGTAATTCACTGTTTCAAAGTTGATTTTCATAGGCATGCATTCATTTTACAGGCATATAATTCCATCTTCTGAGGTAAGCAAATACTCATAATCTGTAGTGCTCCTAGTTTGAATGGGGAATATCACCAAATTCAATGTGGCTGTGTTAGAAGGAGCTCTTTCAGCTAGTGATTTCACACAAGCTACTGCTTAACAGAATGTTACATCAAAAAGAAAAAAAAGTTTTTTGATTTAATATCCATTGCAAGAAATGTAGACCTATGTCAGTACTTTGACCTATCATATGTATGAAGATGATGCCAGAAATTAGAAGTTTGGGAGCACTGATTGAGCAGGAGAGCAAACTAGAGAAAAAGATAAAGAAAGTCTCCAACCCAAGTGTTAACTGTCTGGTTGGAGAGTCAATCATACTTTCTTCTTGATTCTACCTTTCCCTTTTCCATCTCTCCTTATCCCTCTCTGTGTGTTTTTATATATTTATGTGTTTTCTATATTATTTCCATTTATTTACTTCCTTCTTCTGCTAATCTGTGAGCTACTTGATGATCCTAATCATGACCCCACTTCATTTATCCTGTAGAACCACAAACTGACATGATGCCCTGTGGGAAGCAGTGGCTCCATAGATGTTTGTTGAATGACTCAATAACAGATGAGATGAGACTCAGTCTTAAAGCCTCTGACATTTCTCTCTAACTCCCCTATTCCTCTCCCATGTAGTCATACCATGCATCACACATTTAATGTTTGTATATTCATTTCCAATGTCAGAAATTAAAAGAGTAATAGAGGTGAACTCTATACTTCAAACAGATATGGGCCATATAAGGCCCATGAAATCATTTCGTCTTGGCCCTGTCAAGGCATTAGAGGTGAGTTAATTAAATGTTTGACCAAATACAGCAGGCTAATTTTTAAGTTGATAATTTATATGACCCATGAGTGATGTTATAAACATCCCAATGTCCCTTGGCAGAAAAAAACATTCCCCACCCCTGTTTTTTTTTTAAAAAAAAACAAGATAAAAATGCTAATGATTATTCAAATAAAATAGTTTAATATAGAAATAGCTTTCTATATTAGTGCTTCGTTGAGCAAATATTAAGCACCACCAATGCAGAGCAAGTAGAGTAGAAAGAACAATAATCAGTATTTATTATTTACATATTCATTAACTTTATCCCGGTTGTTACTTGTATTGCATACTTCACAAGACACAATCAGAGTCCAAATTTTAATTGCAACGTTGCTCATTACTTCTGTCTGGGTTTGTTCACCTTTAAGCCCAGGAGAAGAAAAGGAACAGCCCACGTGACTTGTGTCTGCCAAAAATAAAATAAGACCCCATTCCAAAGCCAGGCTTCCTCTGTTGATTGCATTCATCAATTGCATAGGTTACTAACACATCTTTCATTCAGCATCTACTCAATAATCAAGCCCCTGCTTATGAACCAGGACTTTATCTGGTATGGAGGACACTAAAGTAGTGGTGTCATAGACACTGTCTTGAAGTATTTCATAATCTAATAGAAGCGGCAGCATGCAATAAGTCAGAGAAATGGCAAAATGCTAAGTGCTAACATAGACACATTCAATACTTGAGTTCAGAATGATTAATTCTGTCTGCAAGAGACGGTATAGGGTTAAGAGGTAGCACAGAAGAAAGATGACAAATTTGGGGCCAGAAGAGAGTTCAAAGTAGGAGTTGTCACCTTGGGCTTTTTATAATGAATTATAAAATGTATTTATAAAATTATAATTTGATAATTATCAATAAATTAAAGCTCTTGGAAATTCATTCTTGTCATCTGTAGAATGGGTACAATAATACCCCCTTTTTGAGACTGTAGAGGGGATGAAATGAAGGGATATAGAGGATGGTACTCAATGTTTTATGAGGAGCTAAAGGTAGACAGACATGGGGTCGCCTGCTGGGCACTTTAATATGAAATCTGTTCTGAGATCCAGGAAAGGAATCAGCAGTAGGAATTAGAATATGAGTTTAAAAAAAAAACAACAACAACATGGTAAATAGAATGAGCATCATAAAGGCAGAAATCATAGCTAAATAAAGGACAGACAAGTAAAAAATATGGTAGGCTGTAGTGAACATTCTTGGGGGTTTTACCCTTTTTTCTACAACTATCCTCTAACACCGTTACCTGAACAGGAAAAAAAAATATGGGAAAATGGCATTAATGACTAGTAGTTACAAAGATTTACTTGGCTACCTAGTCCTAGCCAAGTGTCCCAACTAGCCCCAAACTATCTTGAAACACACTCTTAAGTGTGAGGAGGGAATATAAGGGAAGACCCTAATCTTCTTCCTCTAGTTCAGCGGTTCTCAACCTGTGGGTCGTGACCCCTTTAGGGGTCGAACAACCCTTTCACAGGGATCACCTAAGACTATTGGAAAACACCTATTTCCCATGGTCTTAGGAACCAACATAATGCTCATCGGTGTAGCAAAGTGTAGCCATGTAGTTTACTGTTGTCATATGAAGACTGTTATCCATGCTACGCCATGATTCAAGACAAAATTTCATTTATTTGTCATTAGAAATAAATATTTCACAATATATAATTACATATTGTTTTTGTGATTAATCCCTATACTTTAATTATGTTTGTAACAACGAAAATACATCCTGCATATCAGATATTTACATTACAATTCATAATAGTAGCAAAATTACAGTTATGAAGTAGCAACGGAAATCATTTTATGGTTGGGGGTCACCACCGCATGAGGAATTCTATTAAAGGGTCGCGGCACTAGGAAGGCTGAGAACCACTGCTCTAGTTCCTACCTCTGTTGCCCATGCACTTGGCCAAGGTTTTGGCTCAATCATCCAGCCCTACGAGTCTGGATTTATGAGCCTGTCTTCTTGTCTTTCAGGGCTGGCTTCTGGCTTATAGGGGCAAACATTGCATATTGGGACCAGCTCTAATGATAAGAAATATAAATCATCTCTGGTTTGTTTTGTTCCTACTAACATTGTAACCTGATTGGGAGTTGCACATGGGACCTAGGGGTTTGTCTGGAAATGCAGCCCCTCCTCCTCACCAGGAGTTGCCTATTGTCCTGGAAAGATAGTAACCTGGTGCAGAAACCCGAGCCCTCAGCTCTTTGAAGACCCCCGGCCCTTTGCATATCTCCAGGCCTTTGAATCCCTAGCCTTTGTATACCCACAGGCCTTTGCAAATCTCCAGCCCACATTACCTGCAACCTGCCCATTTGGCAGACCTTTTTGCCTATTTCCACATGTAAACTTTGTCCTTCTTCCCAATAGAAGCATCTGGCTTATGGGGGTGCAGAGCAGATTTTTGTGGGTGATCTGCTGCTCTTCTATACTGCCGGCAGGATTGGAATAAACACTCATATATGTTCAACCCTGTCCCTGCTTAATTGGCTCAAGCAGTGACAGGCACCATGGACCCACGGATTGTCTGCTTACATGACCTCTACCCTCTCTACTGTCCACACTTCTTTGACATTCCAGCATCTCTCAGCCTATTGCAGATTGTTGTTTCTTTGAGACTTTGACTAATGCTTTCACTAATAACCTCCTCCTTTCCCCTAGGCCTGCATACATCCCAAGATCTGCACAGACAAATCTTACCAGGACTCACAGTATAAAACCTGGAGCACAGCAGATGGGAAGTGAGCCTTCAATAGGAGGCATGAAGTTTAAAAAGGAAAAGGCGACACAGAGAGAGTGTCAGAATCGTGGGAAACAGCAGTCCTCTCCCCACCACAGCCATTAAAATGCAACTTAAGGCAAAACCCATCCCAGAACCCTGCCGGTGAATCAGCAGCTGCCTTTGACCCCGGGGGACACTTTTCATGTGAAACTTGACATAATTTTGCCAGTTTTACTACTTTTTTTAGAGACTAAAAGGCTTACGCTGGTATTCACAACAGACTACACTGCCTAAGCTATTTTTCTTAAGATCCTATAGACGAGGGCAAAAAGCCTGAGGCTGATCCACCAGGGTCACATCTTGCAAAGGAAATCTCTGCTTCACCCAGGGCCATTGCCACTCCTTAGGGACGCTCTGAGGTCGGTGCCAGTGCTTTTCTTCTATTGGGCAAGCACTGGTTAGAATAATATATAATAACTAGGTATAGAACCAGATGGGTACTGGACATACCTTGAAACATTTTGTAAAGTATATGATTATTGAACCACTATGTTGTACACCTAAACTAACAACACAAAATAGTATTTAGTGTAAACTGTCATTGAAGAATAAAATTAAAATATTAGTTAGAGTAACCTAAGAAGGAATACACTTCTTTTAAAAACAGGAGAAGGCGTATGTCTAAAGAAGACCCTGAAGGAATCCTCATCCTAATTAGGGGTTGCCATTGGCCACTGGGCACCCCAAGACTTGGAGGCTGGGGAATCTTGTCCCTTGGTTCGGAGTGTTGGCCTTGCTCTCTGTCACTGTCTTTACTCAAAGATGTGTCTTCTGCTTGGAACCACTGGTAGCTCTCTGTCAATCACTGCCACCCAGGGAGGAACTGCGGGTTAATTACTCACAGATGGACAGATGTTGCCTAATTAAAAACTGCCTGCGATTCATCTTGAAATGACTTTACCAAAGGTACTCCTCATTTGATCTCCGGGGTAAGGAAACAGCACCTTACATGTATGTTCAATGAGATCATAATTGGCTGATTTTTAAAACCAGTTCTTCCAAGGGTTTCTTCTCATTTTGCCTACCCATCCTGTAACTCCACCCCAACTAAATAATAAGTTTATTAATTTTTTTTTCCTAGCAAAATCTCAAAGTCTCCAGAGTACTATAGAAATGGGGACATATCCCTGATTTTCAAGCTGTTTGAGAGAAATAAGTGTGCTCTACATTCATTATGCAGAGCTTCTCATGAAATAAAAAATGTATACATATCCATTAATTTATTATGTTTATTCATAATACTAGGGCATTTCTTGTGAATATACAGGAAGATAGGATTTACACGGGAACATTTGAATAGAAACTATTTATAAAACTGCAGAATTCTCTATTTTTATAATTTTTTAAGATACCAGTCAAAGCTTCAATAGGAGGCATCAAGTTTAAAAATAGTTTGAAGGTAATTTGTGCCAAGGAAAGAGTGAATATTCCCACTAGAGACTCGCTAAGTTATACTGAAATTGCCAGGGCAGGTTTTATTTAGAAAATTCAAATCAATTTCTGAAAGTGATTTGTATTTTTTTTATGTCTGCTGTCATTTTTTCAGAACCTAATACCTGAGAAAAGTTTCAAATACAATAGATACAGTTCTCAAATCATTTATATTTTGTACAATATTCAATGACAGGCCTTATACCATGATTTAAATAGCATTAAGGAAGTTTAACCAAATACAATATTAGGAGTAAATGATTCTTTATGTTCTTTGTCAATACATTTCAGTTGTATATTTCCATTGACAATTGAACACACAAAATTATAAGCATTTTATATTATATAGTGTTGGTCTCAAGATTCGGATAACATGTTTAGAAATTCTGAGAGTGGCTCATTGATGAATGAATTATCACCCAGCAAGTCAAGTGTGACAAACAGCTACAAAATGACCAGAGAGCAAATGGCATCGTTACACCTGCCAGGAAAGGCATTGGACATAAGACACACATTACATAAAAGAGATTATATCTTGAGTATCACAATGACAAAAGAAGCCCAATTTGTCTGTCATATTTGTATCCTACAAAGCACAGCTCAATATATCATACATGGTAATAACTCCAGAGTGTTGAATAGATGCACTTTAAATTGCTTCTCTAATACAATTCATCTCTCTCTCTCTCCTGCCCCCCTTTCTCTCTCTTCTTGGTCATTCATGTTTTGTTTTGTTTTGTTTTTATTGATTTCAGAGAGGAAGGGAGAGGGAGAGAGAGATAGACACATCAAAGAGAGAGAAACATCATCAATAGACTGCCACCTGCATGTCCCCTACTGGGGATTGGGCCAGCAACCTAGACTTGTACCCTGACCAAGAATCAAACCCAGGCCAAGACCGGTTTGGCTCAGTGGATAGAGCATCAGCTTGCGGACTGAAAGGTCCCGGGTTTGATTCCGGTTGGGGGGGTGTACCTTGCTTGTGGGCACATCTCTACTGTGGGGCATGCAGGAGGTGGCTGATCGATGTCTCTCTCTCATTGATGTTTCTAACTCTCTATCCTTCTCCCTTCCTCTCTGTAAAAAATCAATAAAATATATTAAAAAAAAAAAGAATCAAACCTGGGATCTCTTGGTTCAGGCTGATACTTAACCACTGAGCACACGGCCAGGTCAAATACTGTATTATTAACCACATCAATGTGTACCTTAGGAGAAAATGTTACTGTGACTCCAAAAAAATAAGTATCAAACAGATGACCTTTGATATTCATTCTTAACCTGGGATTCAATGACTTATTTACTGCCATTGATGGAATGTTGATAAGTATCAAATAGATGACCTTTGATATTCATTCTTAACCTGGAATTCATTGACTTATTTACTGCCATTGATGGAATGTTGATGTTCACCAAAAATGTATATGTTGGAACACAATGCCTAATGTGATGGCATGAGGAGGTGGGGCCTTCAAAGATAATTACGTCATGAGAGTGGGTTAATCCTCATGAATGGAGAAATGCTCTTAGAAAAGAGACCCCACACAGGCCCCTTCCCCCGTGTACCATGTCAGGACACAGTGAGAATACAGCCCTCTGTGCACCAAGAAGCGGTCACTCGAAGGTTCAGCCCACTGAACCTTCTGGTGCTTTCTTTGATCATCGGCTTCCCAGCCTCTAGAACTGTGAGAAAGGAATGTTTGTTGTTTAAGCCACTCAGTCTATAGCATTTTTGTTATAGCGACTCAAATGAACTAAGACGTTTACCTATCAGTACTTTGCTATAGGATTTTGCTAAACATCTGGCAATTGAAAGATAAATCATCTATAATGACCAAAGTTACATTTCAAGATATAATAGATTTAAAATTTGATTCTAAAAATGTCAGTACCAAAATCTTTGGAAATGTCATTCATTTTTTATTAGAATCTTAGAAAATAATGAATAGCATTTTTCCTTTTTAAACATAAAAAAGAAAGCATAGAAACCAAAAAAAAAAAACAGCATTATGTTTCAACAGTTGAAGAGAAACACTAAAGTAGAAAAATCTTTGACATTGTAAATTAAATTATTCAACTTATATTCTCCCCACCTTCCCACTCAATATTCTCTGCTTTAGGTTTTGAGTGACTCTAACATGCCAATGATTTCATTTAAAAAATGAATATATTGAAATTCACTAAGATAGACTTTCTCTTGTGCTTGCTCCCAAGTTGCCTAACTTTGTAACCAAGTGACTGACAGAATGTGGCAATTAAGCCCTGCTCACATTAGACTGGGCTCATTATAACTTTCTTAAGCAAAATGACTCGAGGTCCTAAATTACTAAGCAACAGATCAACAGTTTTCTGGGACAAAGTGATTTCTTAAATAAATGATCATGGCTTTGTTGGTTCTCTTGTTCTAAGCACTAAAATAATGATATGATGATGATGATGATGATGATGATGGCATGAAATAATTTACATTAATCCATCTCTATGAACCTGCAATACTGCTTAACTGCTTTATACCTCTAATTCTACATCTGTGCCATCCAGATAAAACAGCACCGATCTCCACAATGTGTGTCGGAGTTAAGTAAGTTAGTGTATCTGCTGAGCATAGCACATAGTAGGTACTCTCAGAGTGTCTCTGATTTACTATCACAGACAATCTGATTAACATAATCTAAGGGGGAGCTGCTATCCCAGCTGGGGAGTTGTGTAAGCTGAAGGAGCATGACAAGGTGAATTACTCTTCCATGTCAATGCACAAAGACATCCTGGAATTTGAATGGAAATCACATTCCACCAACCTCATGTGTCCTTACCGTAACTCAGAGCCTTTTCTAGGGAAAATGAAAGAAGTGTGCTGAGCCACCTGCGGCATGAATGACCAGTGACCTTGACAGAGTGGTCCTGAACAATGGCCTGGTCTGCTACTCTCCTTAAGTCCGCTTAAGTGCAGGAGAGAGAATAAATTTTGACACGCCTTTCTGTTAACTGTACTTTAAAAAAGGCCCTAAGACTAAATGAGAGAGGAAACAAGGGACAACATCACTACCTGAAACTGAAAATGACTCTCTCTGTGACGCAGCAAATCATGACAATAACCATTTCATAAATCCGAAGTGATGTGTTCATGTGTTGGGAAGGCCAGCAAAAGCCTTTGAGCCATAAATGAGGGACTAGAGTCACTTATTTAGCAAACAAAAACAGGCTGCCCTGTTAAATTTTAATTTTAGACAAATAGCAAACACCTTTTCAGTATATGTCCCCAATGTTTCATGGGGCATATTTCTACTAAAGCATTATTTGCTATTTACCTGATACTTAAATGTAACTGGGTGACCTGGATATGACAGGGGTGTGCTTTAAAATGTTCCTTTATTGGCCAAGACCGGTTTGGCTCAGTGGATAGAGTATTGGCCTGAGGACTAAAAGGTCCCAGGTTCGATTCTGGTCGGGGGCATGTACCTTGCTTGCAGGCACATCTCCACCGTGGGGCATGCAGGAGGCGGCTGATCGATGTCTCTCCCTCATCGATGTTTCTGACTTTCTATCTCTCTCCCTTCCTCTCTGTAGAAAATCAATAAAATATATTTTAAAATGTTCCTTTATTGGATTGAATACTTAAGGAAGGAGGTTGTTATTATGACCTCCTCCCCCCAAATTCACATGTGGAAACTCTACCATCCCCCTATATGATGGTATTTGAGGATGAAGCCTTTGGGAGATCACTTGCATTCTGTGAGGTCTTGAGGGTGAGCAATGCATCATGGGATTTTTGTCCTTAAAAGGAGAGACACCAAGCTTGCTCCCATTCTCTTTCGGCAGACACAAAGAGCGGGTCCTGTAACCACCCTATTAAATGGTATCTCAGTCCACAGGCCAAGAGAAGAGGATTCAAGGACCTTGTTGGTGCCTTAATCTTGAACTGTGAGAAAAATGTTTGTTTTCTAAGCCACTCAATCTGTGGTGACTTGTTAAGAAGGCCTGAGCAGATGAAGACAGAAGTACCAAGCACTGTGACTTGAGGGAGCATCACTCCTTTTCTCATTTCAAGCTTTCACCCCTGGTGGCACCAAGCTGCGAGCATAGCCCTTCTCAGCCTGCATTTCTGGGGTCCCCTGAATGGGCAGCTCCTGAGCATCTGCGTAAAGGAAGTCATAGGAATCCCCTTTCCTGTCTCACTTCAGTCTTTCTCCAAGTGGGTTGCCCTCAGCTTCCATATTAGCTGTGCGTTTCCAAAACTGGGTTGCATTTTATTCTCCCCACCCCCATAACATCCTCCCAGATCCTAGACGTGTTGAACGGAGTCTCACTTGCAGAAATGTCTAACATAAGCCCCCCAATAACGGATTTAGATACACAGAGCCCTTGCCTACCCACTCTCAGCCTTTCCCTGCTGCCCCTGGAGTGCTCTTCTTATCTGCCAGGGGTTTAACGGTTCAGGCAAGACAGAAAGCAATTATCCTTGGCGTGTGATTTAATGCTGAATTCTAATTCTCCTTTCCACTTCTGCAAAGGTCTGTTATACAACCCTTCAAAACTCCACCTAGACTTCCATATTCTCCCACAACTTTTGTGTTCAGCCTCCCAAATCTACCTTGTTAAATAAACATCTCCAATCACTTCGGCACATGCATTTTGATCTAGTCCTCTTTAACATGTCTACACTGTAATCACCACTAATCGTTTTCGCTCTTGATTATGAACAAAAGTCTCTTTATTCTTTTCATTCCAGATCTGTTTTTCCCCCAATCATAAACTCTCTCTGTCTCTCTCGCGTCCCCCTCCTCATTTTCTTTCTCAAACACACACACACACACACACACACACACACACACACACACAGTTACTGTTAACTCATTTATTTTTCCTTCATTAAGCTTAATTAGAACAGTGCACAATACATCAGCTATCGGTTGTTTTCTGACAACATGAACCCGAGTTATGCTCAATTATTTCTTAGTTGCGAAATTACTATTGAGTTTTACCCTCTTTTTAACCTAAGAGCAAGATTTTGCTTGGAAGAAATAAAAATGACTCCTAGAAATTTCCTATAAAAATTGCAAAAACAGCTCTAGCCGGTTTGGCTCGGTAGATAAAGCATTGGCCTGCAGACTGAAGGGTCCCAGGTTCAATTCTGGTCAAGGGCACATGCCCGGGTTGCAGAGTCAAACCCCAGTTGGGGGTGTGCAGAAGGCAGCTGATCAATGATTCTCTCTCATCATTGATGTTTCTCTCTTTCTCTCCCTCTCCCTTCCTCTCGGAAATCATAAAATGTATTAAAAAAATAAAAATACTGCAGAAACATAGTATAAGAAGCAGTCTGCTTTCTGAAGTTTACTTTAGGCCTTCTATTTGTCGATCTTTCCTCCCTCAAGCTGATTTTGTTTTAGCCCTCAGCTTGTAAGCACGGGATCATTTGCTCGCTTGGAGCGTCTGTTGAGTCTACTAAGTGCTGGTCGTTAACAAAACCTTTTCAGAACATGATAATGGCTTTGGAAAAGTACACTTATATAGCGAAACTTAAGAAGAAATGATTCTTGAGAGAGAAAAGGCTTTCGGAATTATGCAAGAACTGAAATTTACTCAACTTTTAAGGATCCGATGGGAGGGAAATATGAATGCAGTTATTCTTGTTTAAGAGATTCGGGCTGTACTTTTCCACCCGAAATAGATACATTTTACATAAGAATGGTATATATCGGTTTATTATAAATTACAGGAGCCTACTTTCCTGTGCTAAGTGCTGCTTGCTTTACTGCATTTCAAATTCATTATTGACTTTACGGCTCCTTTGAACTTTTTTGGAAATGAGATAGTTCCCCAATAGAGGCATTCTACTTGCTTTCAGTGTGCTCCTTCCCCTCTTCCGAAATTCTCAGTTCTGCCTATCAAACATGATTTAATGAGCTGAGAGTGGGTGTGTTCCCATCTGCGATTACTCAATGCCCTGTGCATCTCTCTCTCCCTGGAGTTTAAATCAATCACCCTTCAAGGCCTGGTTGTTATTCCTCCATGTGTGAGAGTCCTCGCAGTTGGCTGGACCCTTTCCATGTCCCATCTGCAAACAAACAAACAGAAACTTCCCAATACACAGGTGACCCAGGCATTCCGAATGCCAGAGGCCGTATACAAAGTGGCTGAGAGCAATACAGTCTCTACAGACAGGGCTCTTGGGCTTAAGTTCCAGAGAAAACATTGCATTCATCTAAATGAATTATCACCTGGAAACGTTCTGATATCTTCTGGCAGCTTGGTATCCTCTTAGGCTAACCATAGTTATGTTTATTCTTTTCAGTAATAGCCACTGTGCTCCGATGTTTATGGTAATTGCTATGACAACAGAAACAAATCTCTCTCTGCCAATATAATGAGTGACACAGAGTAACACTTGCGTGTAAATAGAAAATCCTCCTCTATTATCCAATCACCATTGAACTTGATACTATGATAATTACCCTCTTCTATTGGATTAGCACTTGAGAGTTCACAGTGTCTTTTTCATATAAACTGTCTTGCATAAAGTGACACATAGTTTGAATTGTGGACAAACACACACACACACACACACACACACACACACACATCTATATATGTATATATGTATGTATCTTTTTTAAAAATCTGAAATATAGCCGAAACCGGTTTGGCTCAGTGGATAGAGCGTCGGCCTGCAAACTGAAAGGTCCCAGGTTCGATTCCGGTCAAGGGTATGTACATTGGTTGCGGGCGCATCCCCAGTAGGGGGCATGCAGGAGGCGGCTGATCGATGTCTCTCTCTCATCGATGTTTCTAACTTTCTATCCCTCTCCCTTCCTCTCTGTGAAAAATCAATAAAATATATTATTTAAAAAATCTAAAATATAGAATTATATAAAGTAAGGAGTTAAACTCACACCTGACCTGAGATCATAAAACTTCCTTTTTCACAATGCCTCCCCAACGTGTTATGTGGGTTACAGATCCGAAAACCAAGCCAGCGGAGAGAGCTCACGATGCTACAGGGATTTCTCAGCGGGGTTGGTCCTCAGAGTGGTGCAGAAGAAAGGCATGGGCTAGAAATAGGGAATTTATTTGGAAGGCAAACATGTCTGTCAATCGTCGTCACAATGAGACAAGAGAGTTTAGGCATCCCTAAAGAATAATAAGTCAACGCTTAGCTCCATCAGATGCTAACTGATTGTATTGGAGCACTGATGCTGATATACAAGAAAATTATCTGGGGGAATTAACTAGCCTAATTCCACGGCTCCTTAAAAAAGCAATAATACTAACTCCTCTCCAAGCAACAGGAAGGCTGTCGTCTGTTAAGACACTCTGATGTGAAATGTCCTCATTTGTTGTCCTACCAGAATCCAAATGGCCACTATAGTTCTCAGAATGCGAAGCTGTGCTCTTATGAGACATTAAAACTGAATGTGAATGATGACATCATGAGTCACTTTTTGAAAAATTATATTTTTATTGATTTCAGAGAGGCAGGGAGATAGAGAGAAAATCATCTATTGGCTGCCTCCTGCACATCCCCATATGGGGGATCAAGCCTGCAACCTGGGCATGCGCCCTGACCAGGAATCAAACTGTGACCTCCTGGTTCATAGGTCGACATTCAATCATGGAGTCACAGTGGCCGGGTATGAGTAACTTTTTAAAGAACTCCTATTTTAAAGTTAGAAACAACTGGATACTTAGACAATATTTAGAGAATGTTTCTGTTCCTGGTTCTTTCTGGCACAGCACACACTATACTCATAGAGATTTCCTACATGAGAGTTACTAAAGGTTTTATGTTAGCAAAATATATTTTATTTTTTTAAATATATTTTATTGACTTTTCACAGAGAGGAAGGGAGAGGGATAGAGAGTTAGAAACATCGATGAGAGAGAGACATCTATCAGCCACTTCCTGCAATGTGCCTGAAACCAAGATACATGCCCTTGACCAGAATCGAACCAGGGACCTTTCAATCTGCAGGCCAACACTCTATCCACTGAGCCAAACAGGTTTTGGCAGCACCATATCCATCGTCATAGCACCTGACTCTTCAAAATACACCAATTTCTTACTCTGAACCCAGCACTGAACTTACACTCATTTCTAACTCCGTTAGGTTAGTTCCAAATCAAGTGTCGGTTTATTGCAATTATTTCCTTATTGCTCCCACAAACCTCCCTCTTCATTGCAGACACAATAATTAAAAATCAAATAAACGTAACTGTGAAACTTTTCTTTTCAGCATTCTTTAATTATGCCCTCTCCATTCATCCAATAAACATTTCATACTGGGTTGGCTCCGTGTACCTGCAAAAAGGACCCCAACTTCTTGGCATGACATGAAAGGTGTTTCTGGGTTTTACCTGATAGATTGAGTATCGTCTCCTGCTGTTTTTCTTTCTTCTACCTTTCAGATATAACAAGTCCCACAGCCCTGCCAGCAGGTGAGGGGATCCCCAAGGCAGGTGCTGGGTGTGGAGGCCATGGGGGCATAGGTTACTAAGGAGACAGAACTGAACCTCACAACACCCTGCTTGTCCCCAGAAGGTGACTGATTAACCAGAGACGGGTAAGATTTCTCAGGGATGGAACAATCTAAGACAGGCACAGTTGCAGAGGGGCCATCAGGAGAGAACTTGGGGGTCAACAGAGGTGGGGCACAGACCCTCATCCCCCCCAACCTTGTAGGGGCCTGAACCCTCACCCCTTCTGAGGGAGGTCTCCTGCCCCCGTGGCTGCTTTGCTTCCCACACCCAGCATAGATAGGGACTCAGGCAACAGACAGAGACTGGGCCCAGCTCAGATCTGGACCCAGGTAACAGACAGAAACATGCCGACAGCAGCTGCCCTATATCTAAATCCAGCCTAGCACCAGGACTGCTCAGGGCCTACCCAATGCAAATAAACCTTTCCACTAATATTTACAGGGTAATCTAAGATTGTTGGTAAAGTATTAAACTTGACAGTAAAAGAGTAATCAAGCGTTCAGATTAATTTAAATTGGCTAATTGAAATAAGTGAATATTCAAGAAAATTTAATTGTACTGGACAAAAAGCTGTTTCTAAAGTATTAACTAAAATTTCTATTGGTAGTTCATCTCATGGTAAAATTGCTTAACATGCAATGAACATAAAGCAGTCATATTTTTGTGCAAAAAACTAAAATTGAAAGTTATCAAGATTGCATTAAAATTTATAAAAGTCTCCATTAAAAAAAATGAGGGGGAGTCGGATAATATCATATAAGGAAAAATATCCTGTAAGTAAATTACAACTAGAAAATTTTTACTTTAGAAAATTAACTTTCATTTATAATGCTAACAGCAAGACACCTATGAAAAACACACATGGTGTCAAAATAAGTCAAGGAAAATCATTTGGGCAAAAAATAAAAAGGCCCCCAAGTCAATTTTATAGAAAAGATTCCTTTATTAACTTTTGGTGGAGAATATGTTTATATACTTTCAGAAAACAGCTCCAAGACCATGTGGACTCCTGCAACAGGGAGGAACTGACAGGTCTGCGCCAACCACGAAGGCAAGAGGAGAAACAGTCCAGAGATGGAAGACGCTGACGATGCCTTGCCATGCTAGCAGTCAGCAGCTGAGCCTCGCTACAGGATGCCCAGGACCAAACCAGAGAGGGTCGGACCTGCATTGCCACCATGTGTCCACTATCCACATACCCCTGCTGACGTGTACACATAAGGAACTGTTTGACATGGAAACTGGGACTCAGAACTACTGGACATTGAAGTTGGGTCTCAAACATTTTTTGTTCTTATAGGTTTATTTCTAGCCTGCAGAGGCAAGATGTTTTTAAAGAAAAGAATCAGGTGGGAGAAAAAAAAAACAGGTACAGTACAGAGGCAAAGAAGCAATGAGCATGAGCAGACTGTCATACTACAGCAGGAAGGCAGAGGGAGGCCTGTAAGAGATCAAAGGAAGGACTTATATGCATGTATGTAAGCATAACCAATGGATATAAGACACCATGAGGAG
>PVJN01015546.1:0-44079 GCA_004026805.1 Lasiurus borealis | reverse complement strand
CCTCACAGCCCGCGTGTCCGTCCCCCTGTCCCCTCACAGCCCGCGTGTCCGTCCCCCGTGTCCTCACAGCCCGCGTGTCCGTCCCCCTGTCCCCTCACAGCCCGCGTGTCCGTCCCGTGTCCTCACAGCCCGCGTGTCCCTCCCCCGTGTCCCCACACAGCCCGTGTGTCCGTCCCCTGTCTCCGCACAGGCCATCGCGGGTCCCAGGCGCGGTCTCCCCGCTGGACCGCAGCCCAGGTTCTGGGTCGCACATCCCACCCGGTGGGGCGGGGGCTCCAGAGCCAGTGGCTCCCGGTGCCGGAGGGGTTGTGGATGGCAGGGCTGGCTCCATCCTCTCTGCCCTCCCCAGGGGCCAGTCTCGCCGGGTTCTGCGGGAGGCGGCTCAGCCGGGAGCCCTGCAGCAGGGCCGTGGTGGAGGGAGGTCTGGACTCCCCTCCAGGCAGCCGGGGCCGGGCGCGGCTGCTCGGGGAAAGCCGCTCTCTGGGCGGGGCTTTCGGCACCAGAAATGCTCCTACCCCGAACGCCGGCAGGGTTTGTCCGGGGCCCGTTCACAGTGGCTCAGACCCAGCCCTGAGGCCGAGGGATTGGGGCCTCAGAGGCGAGAATGCCACCGGCCCTCTTCCTTGTCACCGTTTGTATGGGCCTCAGCCACCCCGATAAGTGTCCTCTGATGGCTCACCGCCGGAAAGGAAGTGTATTTTAACAAACGCCGCCTTTAGAATTGTTCAGAGCGTGTGCGCAGTGTGCATTTTGCTGGGGCGCCCTGTCTTTCTTAAACGCCGTCAGAAAATGCCTTTTTATGCCATGGGAACGAGGAAGGAAAAAATAGTGGGTGGAGTTGTCGAAAGGGCAAGAGCCATCCAGAGAGGTGGGCTGGGGCAGCGTTCGCCGTGCCTCCTTCAGAGGGTCGGTAAGAACAGCTTGGTCCGCCCAGACCAGCGTTGTTGCACGCGTCTGTGAGAGGCTAGAACACAAAAACACGTCACCGACGGTGTGGGTGAGGGCTGCTTTGGTTGTTTTGTACGAGGCGTGTTTGTCTTCTAGGTCCTGATGCAAAATATGCGCATTGTGGATGCCGCTTGACAACATTGTAAGTTATTGGCTGGGAGCAGGGCATATTTGCTGCCTGATCACCCAGTCCCCTTGCAGTAGTCACGATCTGTCTCCATACCAACCGGTTACATGGTTGAACCTGTGGCAGCGGCCGGTGGCATTTCTGCCTCGTCGGCTCCGCGTTTTCCCTCTGCTTTCCATGACATTAGCACGGCATCCGTTTGGGCACCTGATCCGTCTCCGCCAGTGTAGATGGCTGCTGATGGGTAAGGAATGGAATGGCAGAATCGCCGTCACCTCTACCACCGGTGATTACCGAAGCCACCGCCGCTCCTGAGAAAATATGCACAAATCGCGCTCTAACTACGGGGCCTGAGGAAGCAGGTGGCCTGGCCCTGCCCGGGCGTCAGGCTGAGTGAAGGAAATGTTGGACAAATAGGGCAGGCTGATTTTTAAGTGATAATTGTGTATGGCCCGCGGATAATGTTGTATTTATTTATTATATGTTTATATTTGCCGAAACCGGTTTGGCTTTGTGGATGGAGCATCAGCCTGCGGACTGAAAGGTCCCAGGTTCGATTCTGGTCAGGGGCATGTATCTTGGTTTTGGACGCATCTCCAGTAGCGGGTTTGCAGGAGGCAGCTGATCAGTGTTGCTCTCTCATCAATGTTTCTAACTCTCTATCCCTCTCCCTTCCTCTCTGTAAAAAGTCAATAAAATATATTTTAAAATAAAATAAAATATTTTTATTGAGTTTAGAGAGCACGAGAAAGGGAGGGAGAGATAGAAACATCGATGATGAGAGAGAATCGTGGATCGGCTACCTCCTGTGTGCCCCCCACTGGAGATGGAGTCTACAACCTGGGCCTGGGCCCTGACCGGAAATCAAACTGGGACCTCCTGGTTCCTGGTCGACCCTCAACCACTGAGCCATGTGAGCTGGGCAAACGTGATTTCTCAATTTTTAATTCAAAACCAGCCTTAAAAAAAATGTTTCTCCTCGTTTGAGATCTCTCAGAAGCCAGCGAGGAACACTTCATAATCAGCTTGGTCCGTGGCGTTTGCTCATCTCCCTTTGTTCAGTGTCTTCTGGGGAGTTCCTCCCCCCCGCCCCCCCTGCTGTGCAGCTCAGTTGACCTGTTGGTAGACTCGCCAGGAGGGAGCGCGAGCGACTGTGGCCATGCAGAGAGTGGGCCTCGAGTCCCAGCCACAGCCCGGCCTCGAGACGCCACGTCTGGAGAGAGCAGGGACAATAGCTGCCTTGTTCACGGCCATCTCCCCGCTTTCAGGCTCACGGGCGGTGCTCTGTGAATAGCTGCTGGCGGAATGAGCATCCCATGGGAGGAGGACGAGCAGCTGCACGAGGTACATGGAGCTTCCCACATCCGGGGCGAGAGCGGTATCATGTCCTTAACCAATGCTGATCCGGGTCTCCTGCGAGCCCGGGGGTGTTTATGGGGCGAGGTCTGGGCTCAGAGGGTGCTAACAGCCCCGTGTAGGCAAGATACCTACCTACCTCTCTCTCTCCCTCCTTCCTTCCCTCCTTCCCTCCCTTCTTCCCTCCCTCCCTCCCTCCCTCTCCCTTCCTCTCTGGAAAAAAAAAAATACATATGTATATTTAAAAAAAGATTGCCTAGTAACTTGGCAGGCAGAGGGCACCTTGACCTCAGGGCCACAAAGGAACAGAAAATAGCGCCCCAAGCCTGGCATCGGGTGCCACTTCTCGTTGCACGGGGATTTTCTGGTCCCCGAGGATGCTTTGTGGCCTCCCCCAAAAGCACTGGTGAGGGAGATGCACTGGCTCAGAGCTCCCTTTAGGAGGGTCTGGGAATGACCAAAGCGTGACCGAGCCTGCCCAGCAGCCACAGTCCCAGCTCACGCTCAACCACAAGCCTGGGCCGTGTTTCGAGTGCCCGTGGGGTAGCCGGTCTCTCGGTGCTCAGTGGGCAGAGGGGTGAGTTTCTGGCCGTGGGAATGAGTCTCAGCCGGGTGACGTCATAGAGCTTAGCCCCGCGTGTGTTTTCATAGGGCGCTCCGTGTGCTTTACAAACATCCTACGTAAGAATTCACCAGCAGCCTGGCTGGTGTGGCTCAGGAGTTGAGTGTCGACCTATGAACCAGGAGGTCAGGGTTCGATTCCTAGTCAGGACACATGCCCACATTGCAGGCTCTATCCCCAGAGTGGGGGTGTGTAGGAGGCAGCCAATCATTGATGTTTCTATCTCTCTCCTTCCTCCTTCCTCTTTGACATTAATAAAAATATATATTAAAAAAAAAAAAGAATTCACACGCAGAAGAGAAGTGCCTATTCGTGAGTTAGCCAAATAGATCTCCCAGTTCTTTGTTGGGAGGTGGCCTGCAGGGTATGGGATAGAAGGGCGACCAGGAGAAAGAGGGGAAAGATAGATAGTGATTTCCACAAGGTCAAAAACATCATCGCCACCTTTGATCCAAACACTACATAAACCATGTGTCGAATGAATAATGACGGGAGAGATACAGGGCATTCTATTTCCTTATTACTCTGTCTCACAGTACACCGTATTGACAACTCACATTTTTAAAAATACGTTTTTATTGATTTCAGAGAGGAAGGAAGGGGGAAAGAGAGATGGAAACATCAATGATGAGAGAGAATCATGGATCGGTTGCCTCCAGCACACCGCACACTGGGGATTGAGCCATAACCCAAGCATGTGCCCTGACTGGGAATTGAACCGCGACTTCTTGGTTCATGGGTCAATGCTCAACCACTGAACCACACCGGCCGGGCATTAAGATTTTAATAAATGCCTCAACATCCGTGAATGAGAATTCAAAATGTGAAACTAGTTGAAAAATTACTTACTCCAAGTTTTCTGAGAAAATGAAACAGTTACGTGTTACACCTAGAAGCAATGACCCTCACACATACTACATACTCTGTCATGCTTCCCAGAGAGCATGCCCTGTTAGCAGGGGGCTGATAGGTTTATCACGAGGCGCAGGTAGAAAGCGGAGGAGGAAGAGAAGGGCATTATCTTAGGACTGCTCACAAGAACCGCACTGGTGGCATCTACCTTCCTCGGAGGGGCTGTGCGCAGGCTTAGGGGACAGACACAGCGCCACTCCGCCCCCCACCGCCCGCCCTCAGGGCACGCCTAGCAAACCCTCAGCGCCCCTCACTTCCACTTTCCTGGCTGTTGCCCCCGTCGCATAGGGCGGGCAGCAGGTAACTTTACACCTGCCCCTGAAGAATGAGGAGGAACTACACCTTGACACTGGTTCCAGTACAGCCGGTAGCACTCTGCTTTTTGGCGGTAGAGGAGATACTGAGCCTGTGCACATACTTCAACTCATCGCAAGCATTCCGTTTCATCGGGGGATGACACATGTTTAAGTACACAAATGACTAAAGCAAACTAACCTGAAACCCCATAAAACGTGACTGCAGTATCCTGGCTTACTCAGTTCAAGACAGGGACTCTGCAGGGGCGTGCAGGGGCCTTCCGTCCCCCAGATTTCCCAGGAGTGGCAGAGGTACCTGCCAACAGCGAACCGTGGCTGGGGTTAAAGTTTGACAGGGGCTGGGGGCGAGGCACTGTGTCAGGCTGCAGGGCTGGAAAGCTGCCCCGGGCACGTCCCGGGTTCCAGTGCAGGGAGCGGAGCAGCGCCAGTGAAGCGATAGCAGTGGCGAGGAGGTGTCACATAGGTGTGGACAGAACGGGGTGCGCTGAGAGCGGGGGCCCTGGCAGCGTGGCAGCCGCGGGTGGGCGCCCGAGCTGTCTGTCCGCTTTGCCTGGAAAACCTCGGAAAGGAGCGAAAGGAGTTTCTGGAAAACTGGTTGCACCCAGGCTGTCCCTGTGCTAAGGAAGCCTGTAGGGAAAAGGGGGCAGGAGAGCCGGTCAGCAGAGGAGAGAGTCTTGATAAAGGAAAAACTGTTGGCCCTGGCCGGTGTGCTCAGTGGTTAGAGATCAGCCTACACACCAGAAGGTCTCTGATTCGAGCGATGCAGAAAATATCCTCAGATGAGGATAAAAAAAAGAAAGAAAAATGTCTATGCAGGAAGGTTGGGGGTGGCGGTTGGAGAGGTGGTGGACTAGCAGTGGAGAGCCTGGGGCGGGAAGAGCGGGCCGTTCTGCAGGCTCCGGGCGAGAGAAGCGGAGGGTCCGGCCCGCCCGCCCTCCTGGCGGGGAGTTTTACACGCTCGCTGCGGGAAGAGGAAGCCGGGAGAGCGGAGCCAGGCGAGGCAGAATGGAGAGGGCAGGCGTGCAGTGAAGAGGCTTCCCGTCCTCTCCTCTGGAGGACGTTCATTAGCTAAACTGGGGAACCGTGGCGTCCCCCCTTCTCCGCCTCCAGTCAGTGCTGACTTGGCGGTCATCTCTGAGTTGACACAAGAAAGGTGTCTCAGCAGGAGGCAGCCAATGAGAGGAGCCCTGGCTCGGGCCTCGGAGTGGGCGGTGCGCCTGCACCCCGGTAGGAGGTTTGGCTGGTGAGGGGTGCAGGCTCCAACTTGTCCGAGCGCCTCCAGGAACCCACGCCCGCGGATGTTTCATCCTCAGCGAGGGAAAGTGAGCACGGCCCCCAGACGCGCACACGCTCTCACATACACCGCAGGGGCCGTGCCCTCGGCAGTGACGTGCCCGTGCGGACAGCGACACAGGCTGTAGGTCCTGCCGCGCCGGGCGGTCCTCGCTGGCCGGGAGGCCTCTGAGGCTGGCCCGGAGGCACAGAGAGGGAGAGGCGGGCGGCGTCTCCAAAGGGGCAGGTGGCCCGGCTGTCCTGCTTTCGTTGGCATGCAGTTCAGAGGCTAAGCAACAGGCACACTGGTGGGCTGCTACCCCTAGCTGGTGAGCACCAGCCAGGCCAGTCCTCGCGGGCTTCTGGAGAGTTCCATGGCCGCCCCCCCAGCGCGTGGGTAACAGTATTTGGGGTTCCTCCCCACGACGCATCACCCCCTCCCTTCCGCGCTAACAGGACCATCCTGTTCGGCGGTTGACTCATCACCGTGCGCCCCGCAAGGCCGGGCGATGAGGCAAGCGCGGTGGTTCCGGGTCTGACGGCACCCAGTTGTCTCCGCTCCCGCGGGGAGGCAGGCGAGGCCGCCCCACCTGGAAGAACCTGCAGGTGCCATCCGGCCGCTCGGCCTCGCGTCACGGATCGCCCTCAGTCAGAAATCTTGACTTGCAACTTCGGAGGGTGGGTCCCCGCAGGAATCCCGGCAGCGCAGCCATGAGGAGCGCGGCCCTCTGAGCAGGCGCCCGGCTGGGAGGCTGGACGGCGGGCAGTGGCTGGGCGCTGGGCTGGGGGCGCTGTGCTGGATGCGGCTCCGGAGAGGTAGGCGGGCGCGGCCGGTGCCCCTCCTGGAGGACTTTCAACCCGGGAGGCCTGGACTGTGTGTGTGTGTGTGAGTGTGTGTGTGTGTGTGTGTGTGTGAATGTGTGTGTGTGTGAGAGAGAGAGAGAGAGAAGAGCGAGGGCGAGAAGGGGGGTGCAATGTTCATTTTGGCTGGATTTTCAGGGAGAGAGACAGAAAAGAGGGGTTTGATTTCTGTGCTTGAGGGACGGTACTTCAGACGTCTTTGTGGGGAGAGTAATGTGGCCTCCAGACTTGTACTTGTGACTGGTGACCGGCTGGCGGAGGAGTTGGCACTGACTCATTGAAGGGACACGGAGAATGGTGGAGAGTGAGGTTCGGGGAGCCGGGCCCAGCCGCCCGGCGTGCGTTGCCGGGAAAGCCGGACTGTGGAGAATTGAGAAGCCTGACACCGGTGTCAAGCCGTCCCCGGCATGTCCCAGGGTGGCTTTAATGGGGGACAAGGAGGACCCGTTCGGCCAAGGGGCGAGCTTTTCTGAGCTGCCCTGTCCAGAGGCAGAATCGCGGTGGCGCTCTGTCCCCTGTGCCAACCGGCTGGGCTCGTGTCGCTCTAGAAGACACCAGCTGATTGCTCTCAACTGCCAGCCTCGCGGGGAGAAGCAAAACAAACTTTATTTTTCCTACGCAAGTGCGTGGTCAGCAAGGATGTTCCTTCAAGCCATTTTATTGCTAAAACGCCGTGCTCAGCGCAGGAACGGAAACCCTGGGACTCACCGGGCGGTGGCGTTGAGTTTATCCACGAATCCCTGCATTTAGGGTCTTCTGCCCATGAGAGAGAGCTGGGCTTCAGACAGCTCCTTCTCGTTCCCCGTCCCCCTCTACAGTCTCTTTATTTAACAGGGAGCTTCCCTTTCACATTTCATCAGCACAATTCCTGCCCAAAGGGACACATTCTTTAAGGGGCAAGAGGCATATGCTCATGCAGACAGTAACTGTAGGCTCTTCCTATTAAACATATTTCTGCCTTTTCCAAAAGCAATCCAATTAATGTACATAAGTTTCAAGAGAATTCTGGGTTAGTGATAATCTCTCTCTCTCTCTCTCTCTCTCTCTCTCTCTCTCTCTCTCTCTCACACACACACACACACACACACACACATCGCTGTGCACATGTGCGTTTCCCTGCCTATTTCAGTGAGAAAGCTCACGTTGGGCAGCTTTCCGGTGAGAAGTTTGGGCTGAGTGCGGTGACAGGCAGGGGGGAGGGAGGGGCCCCACGCCGCTGCCTGCGGCACGCAGAGCGCTCGGCGATCGCAGCCTCTGCATTCCTGTCCGATGCCATCACCCTCCCGGAGCCTCATCCCGTGGGCAGCCCTGAACCCACAATATTAGCTCACGTGGCGTCTGACAGCAAAAGCCGAGAGTCAGCCTGTGCTCTGCTTCACTGTGGGGGGCAGGCATGGTCTGGCGGGCAGAATGTGGGCGAGCGAGGCAGAAAGATCTAGGTTTCAGTCCCCTGCGTGTTAACTCGGTGACCTGGGCAAGGCGGAGGATTCCTTCAAATCTGTTTCCTTATGGAGACTGCGAGGATTATAATGGCGCTGCACGGGGTTGTTCGTTATAAAGAGCAGAAAGGTAAACCTGACTGATGTGGTCAGTGGCTCAGGGTCGACCCAGGAACCAAGAGGTTGCTGGTTCGATTCCCAGTCAAGACACATGCCCGTGTTGCGGGCTCAGTCCCCAGTAGGGGGCATGCAGGAGGCAGCCGATCGAAGCAAAGCACCTCCCACGTGACTGACAAGTGGTGGACCTTCCATCTGTATTCACGCCTCTGGCCATTCATTGCTGCTTCATTATATCACAGGGAGACGGGCTTTCTTAGAAAAGCCCATTGCGATTATGGGGATCCTTCATGGTGGAGCCGATCCCACTTTGGACCAGGGTGGTGACCATCCTATGCTAAGCGTCCCTGAAGCAGAGTAAAGTAGCTAGGAGAGCAAGACCATCAGATGCTTCCTAAGTCAGCATCATGTGTGAATTATTGCAGAGTTGGAGATCAGTACACATGCACACACACACCCCACCTGAGTTTTCCTGGGTCCCCAAAGAAGCACTGCCGGTGGGTGTGCAAGAGGAGGAACAGAGAGTATATAGTGTGGCGCCCTTTAATTTACCTTAGCGCCCCCCCCCCCGCCTTTACAGGCCTTTCACAGCAGCCTCGGGTGTCCACAGCTCCCCAGTGTGACCCAGGGATACAGTGCCAAGATTGAACCAGAGATAACACACCTTCGTAGAGACGGGTTTGAGACATTCGTGGTTGGCTTATTTCCTGGCCAAAAGCCTGCAGTCTCGTTTAGCAAGGCGGTGAGTTGGCATGAGGAGCGATGTTGGGACAGCCTGTACCCCCCCCGCCCCCCCTGACTCGCGGGAAGGGCAGACCGGCAGGGAGAGGAGGCGGGAGCACAGGGGCGCTCCTGTCGGGATCCAGCCCTGTCGCACCGCCCTTTCCTGGAAACGCCGGCTCTGGCCTTCCCGGCCTCACGCAGCCCAGATGGGTTGTTTCCGTGCGTGGGGAGCCGGAACCACTGACGGCCAGACACCGGCACCATGACAGGCACCCCCGTCAGTCACCGTGACAGGCACCCCCGTCAGTCACCGTGACAGGCACCCCCGTCAGTCACCGTGACAGGCACCCCCGTCAGTCACGTGACAGGCACCCCCGTCAGTCACCGTGACAGGCACCCCCGAGTCCTGCGCAGCCGCCAGCGTCGTCACTGTACAGCTCGTTGTGCATGTGTTGCCCTAAGATTTTGTCTTGTAGCGAGGGTTTTAAACGATGAAAACATAAACTAAGCTACAGTCCCAATTAAATAAATGAGGGCTTAGGTATGGACCTTCCAATGGCAGGTGAGGGAGAGGTTGAATAAGAATTTGACCTTGTTGGACACTGTAACAGCCAGAATTCCCCATGCGCTTTCTGTTGATGGTGGACAGATACTTGATTGTGTAGAGACTTCAGCAGTTGCTGTGTTCCTCAAACAGCTAAATTATTTCCAAATTTCATTCTTGTCTTACCTGAAAGTCTGAGAAAGCCCACGAATAAACAGAAGATAGCTTGACTGAGACAAGAACTTGACTTTGAGACACATTTCATCTTTCCCAAGTATGAGGCTTAAAAGTGTCTCAGATGCCAGGTTCAAAGGTCTGATTCATTTGGATCAGCATTCCTTCTTTGTGCTGCCCACCTGGGCACTAGAGAGTCTGTGGAAGGGGTCTGTGCTGTGTTCTTTTAAATATATATATATATATTTATTGATTTCAGAGAGGAAGGGAGAGGGAGAGTTAGAAGCATCAGTGATGGGAATCATTCATCAGCTGCCTCCTGCACGCAGCCTACTGGGTATGGAGCCAGCAGCCCTGGTATGTGCCCTGACCGGGAATCAATCGTGACCTCCTGGTTCCTAGGTCGACACTTAACCACTGAGCCACGCCAGTCAGGCGGTGCTATGTTAAGGAGATAAACTGAACAGACCGGAGGCCTAACACACAGCTAATGTTTGGTTTACAGAAGTTCCAATTCAATGGAAAGTTTCCTTTTTATTGTTTCCTGAATTATATCTTCAGAAAACGCCAGGAAACTCAGATATTTCACCACAATTTCCAAACACCTCTGCTTAGCACTGGCATGCACACGTACACACACACCACAAACAGGCAGACACACACACACACACACAGAAAGACTTATGCACACACACATTCATGTGCAAAATGTGAAACAAAGCCCAAAGACACATATGTTGTGTGTGCCCACCAGAGGGTTGCTTCCTCTCCCGTCAGTGCCTGTGCTGCTGGCTTCGTCCTACAGCGGTGCCTTCCACACCCATGGCGTGGGGTCCCAGCCTGGCAAAGGGACAGATGAAAGGAGATCTCCGGCTTTTTCTGTTAACTGCGCTGTACCTGACAGCGCATGATATTGGTGCAGATGTTACAGAATGACTCGATGTTTGTATACATCGTGAAATGAGCACCACGTCCATTTCTCATTAGAGGGAAAATTATAAAATTCACAACTGGAGCCTTTGTCTGGGGTATTGAAGAGAGAAAATATTCCATTACAGGGCTTAAAATCATTTTCATTTACTATCTCCATGCTCTAAAATGGAGTGCTGAGGGAGAAAAAGTCATATGCATTAATCCAGTTATCCTCTCGAGATATCATATGCGAAAGCAAGGTCTGCTTCTTTTATTTTGATTCCTTTGCCAGACATATGTATTTTAGTGGGTAGTCAGTAAGTACTTGTTGATTAGCTTGGCCCTCACTCAGGCTGAGCAATAAAGTAAACATGTCAAAATGCAAGCAAAAATTCGGAGAGCATATTCTTCAGTAATGAAGATGACTTGATATCACTTAATAACTAAATTGGCTTCGATTTCTTGCCCTCAAATGTGCTTTCTTGTTTAACATCTGATTAAAACTTTACAAACTCAGAATATGCTGATGCCGAACAAATCCCAGGCCGTACAGATTAGCCGCTTTCCTGCCCAGTGTTCACATCATGGGCTCATTATCATATCCCACTGTGGGTCAAAGGGCAGGGTCCCCTAATGAGCTCCTTCTGGTGCATTAGCCGTTAGCGGTTTCCCGGACTGGTTGCCAGCCAGCGCTGGTCCACGGCCAGCGGGGGAGCAGAGCTTCTCTCGGAGCATTTCTCCACGATGACTGTAAAGTCATATGCAAGTGGAGTTTTCCCAAGTAATTGTTTTACTGATTACACTATCACAGCGGATTTAAAAAATTCTTTTTGATTATCATCGATGGCAAGAAAATGTTTTTTTAGACCCCTTCAAACACACACACACACACACACACTGAGAAAAAGTTTCACTAAACAATGCTTGATACATACTGATGTTTTCTCTTCTGTTCCTTTCCCCTGTAGACAATCTCTGGTCATGGCCTAGGAATTCCTTTTCTGACCCACTGATAGTGGTTATCGATGCTGGCTGAAAATAAGATGCAATAGAGAACTTTAAAAAATACTCAAGCCAGGCCTTGGTCTGATAGTGCTGTGGTTACAGCGTTGTCCCTTGACGCCGAGGTGGCAGGTTCGGTCCCCAGTCAGGGCACATAAGAAAATCAACCAATGACTGGACGCCAGAAAAAGTGAAACAACAAATCAGTGCCCCCTCCCCTTTCTCTCTCTCTCTCTTTCTCTCTCTCTCTCTCTCTCATACTGATGTAGGAGCATAAATTGAGGTAACAGCTTTGGAAAGCAATCCAATGATGTCTGTTGAAACTGAGTATACAAAGGGCCTAGCATGTCCACTCCTAGGTGCATGCCATACAGAAACGCATACATACGAGTACCAAAAGACATGTTTAAGAATGTTCATAGAGAGCAGCGTTATTTGTTATGGCCCCAAGTTTCCGCCAACAGTAGAGTGGAAAAATAGGTTGTGATATAATCACGCTGTGGAATACTAAGCACAGAAGAAAATGACGCATCTACTGTACACGCAGCAGCCTGGATGCACCTCAGTCACAAGTGCTGAGAGCAAGAATCCGGGTGCAAAGGGAGGCATTTGGTACGAGTCTGTGGATATGAAGTTTAGGAACCGCAGCGTTAGTCCATGGAGCTAGGAGTGAGGGTTCGATCGTTGGGGAAGGTCAGGTGGGGACTGGGAGGGGCCCAAAGGCAGGGTCTGGGGTCCTGGTAACACCGCTTTCCTCCGTCTGGCTGCTGGTTATATGTTCACCGCGATGCTCTGTCACTTTGCTGTTTGTATGCTGTTCCTCAGTAAACGAGTTTGTTAAGCAGCGGTAACAACAGCACCGATGTCAGGTCGGCACCTCCAGAGACCCTGCTTTACTCGGTCTGGCTGAGGGGAGAGTGTGGCTTGTACATCCCTCCCAAGGACCTCCCGTGGAGGGCCAGAGGTGGCAGCCAGGGCCCTGCACGTCCCAGCTGGCCCTCTGGAAGCCGCCTGCTTTAATAGAACTGTGAGCACACCAGGCTATGCCGGGCCATGCTTACCTTCGCTGCAGTTACTGGGAAGACATCATTCACATGAATAAGTCAAGGAGTTCCAGAGGGAAGGGCCTTAGGGAGCCAGTCAGGTGACTGAGGCGCCGGGGTCCAGGCTGCTCAGGGATGGCCTGTAGCTCCCGTAGGTAGAGGCGCCCTTTGCTTTATTGCGCTTCACAGATACCGTGTTTTAAATGTGGGCTCAGACTGTTTTAAATGCCATGAAAGTCAAAGAAAACTGATTGGTCGGCCCAATTTGATTGGCACCAAGTTCTACCCCTGGTTTGTAATGGTGAGTTAAAGTTTCATCGTTAACTGGGAAATCTATTGATAAAATTGTATAGTCTACTAATTACTTGCCCTTTTCTGCTTCTGCAGGGATGCTGTGAAAGGAAACGTGACACTTTAATACACATATACACACACACACATACGTGTCTATAGACGGTGCCTGAGTTCGTTGGAAGTGAGCTCTCATATACACTGAAGGTAATTATCATTATTTACGTCTCATCTTACCTCTGCTGTGTTTTCTTTATGGAAATGGTGGGAAATGGCAGCTGTAACTCAGAAGCTGATCACATGGTATTATTATTTTTCATATTCTGGGAGCAGCGGTGTCTGGGCCAGGCAAGTACCGGATTATTCTCTGGGAAGCACGGGGGTTTCCTGGCTTTTTCTCTTTGAAAGCGGAGCTGTTGCCTCGATCTGAGGTGGGCGTTCTCCCTGCGTGCTCTGGGCCACCCCTACCCCGCTCCCTCCCGCCCCGCAAAGCCTGCTGCTGGGTTGGAAGGAGGGCTGGCTCTGTCCTGGAGGGCTCCAGCTCCCAGTCTCTCCCGGGAGGGAACTTCCAAAATCGCATTTCTCCCAGAGCATCTCAGATGACGCTCAGACGCGACCGTGTGCGTGGTGAGAGCTCCTCGCGAGCGGGCCCACCGCTACTTGTCTGGCGTGAGCAGAACGGATCAGGGCCGGAGAGGCAGCCTTTGGCCTCCCTGGCTCCATTTGCGGGCGGCTCTGTGTCGGCCTGAGCCCCTCGCTCCACCCCTCCCCACTGCATTCTTTACTCGTAAGCTGAGGTCTCCCCGAGCCTGTCTTTGTGAGGCTCCGACGAGCTCTGCTGTGGAAGAACTTTGTAAGTTTCCATTAGTTGTTGCCGTCTGGTCATCCTTTATTCTGTGTTCTGTGGAAAGTAGTGTAGTTATTCTCGGTGTTCAGCAGCCAAACTGTGTGTCAGTGCCACCGGTCATCTGAATCACACGTCTAGAACTTTCTCCAGCACCAGCGGTTCTTGCCGACAGGTCGGTGGGCTTGCCCCAGGTTCAGCCTAACCGATTCCTACCGGTCAGGGGGGCTCATGACCAAGCCCGTAATTTCCCACGCCTTCTCACCCAAAGCTTTGCCAGCGTAGTTCCCGTCTCCTCTCTGGTCAGGGGGAGGGACAGCGAGGAGCAAGGAGGGCTGGAAGCACCGGGGAGCCGGAGGGGAGGGGTCAGGTGCGCCGGCAGGCGTGCCAGGAGGATTTCTGTCCGGGTCATGCACCAGCCTCTCTTGTGGCTGCACAGCCTGAGCCGGGCCCTGGCTCCCAGAATTCCTGGGACCTCGAGGGTGGCAGACCTCCGCTGAGGCCCTGGGACAGGCCACCCTCACATGGTCAGGGCCCCGGGCCAGAGTACATCCGGAGGCCTCTGGCCTCGGCCTGCCCCTCCCCACGGCCCCAGCCTGTCCTGCTCAGCGAGAGCCCGGTGCCCCTCGGTATAGACACCCTGAGTCTGTGTCCAGGCATGGGTCTCTCTTGCCCTCTCCAGCTGTCCCCTCTGGCCATCCCTAGGCCTCCGAGTACGCTGTGCCGTCACGTTCAGGAGGACAGACGTGGGCAGCGTCCCTGCTGGCCTTGCAAGTGGGCTCAGAGCTGTTTGGGCAGGAAGTCTTGGGTGCGGGGTCTCCTGAGCAAGTCTAGAAAGGGGCGTGTCCCCGTGGACCCGGCCTGTGGGCTCTCCGCCCCCGGGAGAGAGGTGTGGTCAGGGGAGGGCCGCAGCGCGGTTTTGAAATGAGGCCAGATGGGAAGGGTGGGCTGCTGCTGGCAGGTCAGCGCCCTGGGCACACACAGTGTACTCGGTGGTGTCGTGACTGATGGGTGACAGAGTGACAGAGGCTGAGAAGTTTCCGAATGGCGTGGAGCATGTAAATGTAACGCCTCTTCCACCACCACGCCCGCAAACACCCACCTCGCCGTGTGGCAAAGGTGGATGCGGCTGAGATTTCGTAAGGTGGGAGGTGAGTCACATCCCCCTCCTCCACGAGCAGGAGGAAGTGGCCTGAGAACATCTTCATCAGCAGCGAGGGACACATTCAGACTCCTCCCCCTGGACAGAGGGCTCCCTGGGGCGCAGAGGGGTCTCCTGGCGTCTGGTGAGAGAACCACGCCGGTTCAGAGTGTGTTTCTCTAATGTCCATTTCGGACCCTCCTTTGCCTGGGCTAGCTGGAGCGGAAGACCATGTGATCCTATTGCTCACTGCCTTTCGGCTCCTGCCTTTCTTTCCCACCAACCGGAAGGCGTTTCTGTGAAAATGTCACTCGCCTGAACGACAGGAACACGCACCCCCTCGCCCAGCATGTGGAGCTGGCCCCTTCCCAGCGGAAGTCAGCTCGGACCTGTGCGCCCCCGCCCCCGGGAGAGGGGAGCTGCCAGGGCCAGTGCCACCTGACCTCGCGTGTGAGGAGTGTTCCTGAGTCCCGGCAGCTCCTCTCAGTGGTGGCAGAAATGAGAGACCCGGAGGCAGGCCTCCAGCTGCATGTTAGACAGACAGGAAGACACCCCCTGGGGAAGAATGGATGTTTGGAAGCCGGGAAACCTGGAATTTTTATTTTTATGTTACATATTCATGCAGGAGACTCGAGACTTTTTTCTTCCAAACACTTTTGCACACAAACTATCTCTACATTTGAAGCTACAGGTTTCATCATTAATCCAAAAAAAGTATCTTTTAAAAAATATATATATAATTTATTGACTTTTTACAGAGAGGAAGGAGAGGGATAGAGAGCTAGAAACATCGATGAGAGAGAGACATCGATCAGCTGCCTCCTGCACGCCCCCTACTGGGGATGTGCCCGCAACCAAGATACATGCCCTTGACCGGAATCGAACCTGGGACCCTTCAGTCCGCAGGCTGATGCTCCATCCATTGAGCCTCTATCCATTGAGCCACACCAGTTTAGCCCCAAAAATGTATCTTGATAAATGAAACATTTTCTCTGTGTTGCAGACTCTGTAGTGCTTGTATCTCTCCCCCCTCTCTGGTGAAGATCTGGCTTATCCTTCTGTGTTTGGTTGTTGCCGCTAAGGGGCTTCTTGCATTAGAGAGCGGCCGGGCAGGAATGACCAGTTCTCCTCCGTGGGGAGAGTTTACGGGTTATTTTCTCTCGGGGAATAAAAACAGTGAGGGGCCGGCGAGGCCCAGTGGCTGATCATCAGCCTAGGAACCAGGAGGTCACAGTTTGATTCCTGTTTAAGGGCACATGCCGGGTTGTGGCCTCGATCCCCAGTGTGGGGCGTGCAGGAGACAACCAGTCATGACTCTGCCCTCAGTGATGTTTCTCTCTCTCCCTCTCCCCTCTTCTCTGAAATCAGCAAAAATATATTTTAAAGAAATAGTCAGGGCTGGTGTCCGTGGCCAGAGGGAGCAGCCGGCCACCGAGGGAGAGAGCGGAGAACCGCAGCGGGGCCCTGGGCCGGCCTGCAGAGGGGAGTGTGGCTGTCTCTTGTCCGCTGTGTTTGTGCTTTCCACGCCAGAGACACAGCCTCGAAGCACGTGTCACGGAGCCGGTTTCCCTGCCCTCCTTCGCCACCTCCCTGCCCCTTCCTGTGGGCACTCAGACCCACGGCCCCCACCCTGGCTGCGGATGAGTGGCATGTTTGTCATCGCCTCCTTCTCCAAGGGGCGCTGCACTCTGTGGGGGCGGCAGGCGGCACCCGAGGAAACCCCGCCTTGACACATTACGTTAGCATGCATTTAAAAATATTAAAACGGGCTTGCCTCATCCGTGTGCCTCAGTGACCCCGAGCCTTCCCGGAGAGGAAGTCCTGCCCCTCCAGCTGTGCGGGAGCCGGATGCCCCAAATTCCTTCCCGATCAAGATTGGCCCTCGCCCTCGCCCTCGCCCTCGCCCTCGTGTGGGTCTCACCCCATAAACGACTCCCGAGGAGACACTGCCCAAGGCGGTGCCGATGTGGAAGAGATCCTGCTGTCCCTGAGGGGAGCAGCTGACCCTTGTCCCTCTGAGAAGTGGCCGCCTCACCCATCCGGGCCTGGGACACCCTCACGCTCAGGGGCCCCGGAGAGGTCAGTGACCTCTGCCCTGACACACAGCTTCCTAGGCATGGACTATAGGCTGGGCCTCCTACCAAGCGACGTGGGCACATGCATTGTTTCATCCTGACCGAGCGAAAAGTCACTGCTCTGCTTAATGCCACCATAGGCAGCGCACGGAAGCCACTGCTCCTTCAGGTCGTGTAGCCGGGAAGCCACTGCTCCTCCAGGTCACGTAGCCAGGAAGCCACTGCTCCTTCAGGTCATGTAGCCTGAAGGAAGGGGAGAGGATGGGCACTAACCCAACCCCTTTTCTTACAAACATGTTTTTACTGGTTTTTAGAGAGAGAGCTGGGGAGAGGGAGAGAGGAGAGATAGAAATATCAATGATGAGAGAGAATCTTGGATCGGCTGTCTCTTGCATTCATCCCTACTGGGGATGGAGCCTGCAACCCAGGCATGTGTCCTGACCGGGAATTGAACCATGACCTCCTGGTGCATAAATGGCCGCTCAACCTCTGAGCCATCCTGGCTGGGCCCAAACCCTCATTCCTGACAAGCCCACAGGCCTTGGCTGCCCGCAGGTTCTGCCCCGGGAATTCCCACTCAGGACGTTGTGGGGGAACCTCGTGGCCCGGAAGGTGGGGTCTGGAGAACACACGCAGGGTCCCCAGGACAGGCCTGGGGCTTGCTGCTCAGCACTGCCTGTGCCCCCCGGTGCAGGCCTCCCTCGGTGCGAGGACTGACCGGCTGCCTCTTCCCGGCAGCAAGCCTGTGGAGGGCTGGGCGGCTGGCTGGGGAGGGGCCCCATTGCTCTCTCTTGAGGAGTCTTTTGAAACTCATTGTTTACTCATTATTTAAATGAGCCTGACACCGATTCTTTCCTATCCCCGGCAAGGTCAGGATGATAAGATAACATCAGCACGTGCCATTGACACAGCGCGCCATTGCATCCAGATAGTGTCACATACCCCCCCGCAGGTGTGGGCAGTCGGTTGAATCCATAGCAAGTGAGCAAGGAACATGCGGAGAGATGGCGTTGCTCGAGACCCCTTAGCCAGTCCGTTCCCAGGAGGCCTGCACCCGGCATTCTGACCCCAGGGCCACGGTTCTTTCTCGGGGGTGTCGGCTGTTGGAAGGGAAGGCAGCCAGCCACCCGAGATGACGTGTGCAGCGCTGGGTTGCTGGTGTGTTGTTTTTTTCCATTTTACTCGTCACCTGTGGGTTTGCCGCTTGCCTGGTGGTCTTCTGGACCCTTCTTCCCTGGGACTCCGTGGCAGGCCGGCTCCTGCAGCTCCCTTCGGCGGGAGGCCTTGCAGGCCGGCGGCCCCTTCGGAGGCTCACGTGGGAAAACCTGAGTCGGAATCCGGCCTTGCCGCGGGCCCTCTGTGAGTCACTGCAAAGAGGTTCGCAACTCCCTTGCTTTTGCGCTCATTACTCACTTGCAACTGGGCCTAATAACAGAGTAATTTGTGAGGCAAGACGTGTGACTCACGGCAGGGAGGAGAGCGTGCCTGGGATGACTTGGTGCAGAGGAGCAAACTATTTACAGCAGCTGGAGAGGAAGTGCTGACGTGAGTGTAACTGGGTTAAATTTCTGGGCACCGCAGCGCCATGCCGGTTGCCCCGCACCGCGCCCATTGCGACGGCGGGGGTTACCTTGAGCACACAGGTGCGGGGAGGATGCCAGCTTTGGCGGCAGATTCTTCGTTGTGGACCCCGCGTCACTTTCTCCCGGATCTCCGCCCCCTGGGCTGGGGCTCCTGTCCTTTGAACGCCGGGAACCGCACTCTCCCAGATCTGTCTGTGCCTGGCTCTGCTCCGCGTCCTTCTGGTCGCAGTCAGACCTGTTTTTCCGCCAGTTCCTCCCATGTTACCGGTCTGCGGAAACTTCCACGGCCACCCGCCTCTGCTGGCCCTCCACCGCCCGGGCCGTCTGTCCCTGGTGCCCAGGCCAGAGACGGGCCAGCATCTCCACGCAGGCCAAGAGGCACCTGCAGAGTAACATCTGGGGGACGCCCGCCTCCTCCAACTGCGGTTTCCGCTGTATCGTGATCACCTCTAAGTCTTCAGTCAGAAAGGAAGCGTTATTTTTACTTAGACAATGTTTAAGGGTATATTTTACTGATTTCAGAGAGGAAGGGAGAGGGAGAGGAGCTAGAAACATCAATGATGATAAAGAGTCACTAATCACCCAGCGGCTGCCCCCTGTATGTCCCCTGCTGGAGGGGACATCTCCACCTGGTTCATAGGTCGACACTCCATCATTGAGCCACACTGGCCGGGCGCAAAGCACGTTTCCTGTTTTCTTTGAAACTGCTGGAACACAAAAGGCGCTCCTGGTTAGCGTGTGTGTGTGTGTGCGTGTGTGGAGAGGCTGAGATGAGTTTTCTGTAGGTAACAGACCTGCCTTGCTTCAAACCAGCTGTGAGCTTCTGCGCATTGCACATTCGCTTTAAGAGACCAGCCTCTGGAGAGAGGTATTTGGGAAGCGGAGAGGCGTGGCTGCACCGTCCCCCCACCCCCTTGGGGCGCCGCTGGCGCAGAAACTGTGAACGTAGGTGCATGTGTGCTTTCTGGCTGGTAGTTCCAGTTTCCGCTGCTCCGGGCAAAACTGCCCGGCCCCCCAGCGGCATGAGGACGGGCTGCTGAGTGAGAGCCCGATGAAGGCTCGCTGTGACATGGTCTTTCTTTTTTAAACTTCTTTATTGATTCGGGTGTTACCTATGTGTCCTTATTCCCCATTACCCCCACCTCCCAACCACGCCCCCAGCCCCTGTCGTCTGTGTCCGCTGGCTGGGCTTACATGCACATACGTCCTTTGGTTGATCTCTCCCCCTTACTCCCTCTGTCCCGGACCTGCCTTGAGGTTGTTTGACAGTCTGATGGATGCTTCTCTGTGTCTGCATCTGTTTTTGTTCATCAGTTTATGTTGTTCATTATATTCCACAAATGAGTGAGATCAGGTGATATTTATCTTTCTCTGACTGGCTTATTTTGCTCAGCATAATGCTCTCTATCTCCATCCGTGTTGTTGCAAATGGTAAGAACTTCTTTTTTAGCGCAGCGAAGTATTCCATTGTGTAGATGCACCACAGTTTCTAATCCAGTCATCTGCTGACGGGCACTTAGGCTGTTTCCAGATCTCAGCCATGGTGAGTTGTGCTGCTGTGAACATAGGGTGCATATACCCTTTCTGATGGGTGTTTCCAGTTTATTGGGGTACGTTCCCATGAGTGGGATCAGCGCCAAAGGAAACCCGGCGCGGAGAGAGCAGCACCAGGGGATAGCACGGCTTGAAAGAGAACTTGACCATGAAGACGCCACGTGCCTCGTTGGCATGCTAGGGGTTTATGAGTTTTGCTGGGAAACGTGCCTCTCGTGTTTGCTCGCGGGGAAAAGTGTCACCTCGCAGAAAGCGATGCTTGGCCAGGGGCCTTTCTGAGCCGCAGAATCGGGGGAGCAAGAGGCAGGCGCACAGCCCCCGACAGGCCGCGTCCTCCTCAGGCTGCGAGTGGACTCTGCGTACAGCACCGGGAGGGCGCAGGGAGACGGCGCTCCCTCGGACTTGGAATTTGAGGGGCCTTTCTGACTCGCTCAGAATAACTTAGCTCTTGGGAATTAGAATTGGGACAAGCACATCAGGATGGCCGGATTTTTCCATCAGGGCAGCCTTGATCCAATCAGGATCCGAGTGACAAGACGCCAGCGAGGAGGAACTCTGGCGAGAACGGGAATCACAGCTAGCGGGAGCTGTGGGGCTGGCGGAACCCCCAAGGAAGACCCCTTCCCCACCCCGGTCCCCCCAGGCTGATGTGCAGAGTCTTCGTCCTATGGAACCCACAGAACTGGCCGGAAGCCAGCCCTCTGGAACGTGCTGGAGACCTGCCCTCTTTGTTCACGGGGAGTGTCAGCTGCCACCACGCTCCTAAGGGAGGTGCTGGGAGGTGGAGCCCTCAATGGGAGCCCTCAGGACCAGAGCACCTTTCTTTCTTCCTCGGTCCTCTCTGCCCACCGCTGCTGGCAAAGGGAGGGGAGGGAAGGACCCGGGCCCGTTCACAGAGCGGCAAAAGGGTGAATTGCCCCCAAAACCCATCCTCCTCGGGTCCCCTGGCTCAGTCTGAGCAGCTGCCTCTCTCATTTGTAGATTCTGGTGTGTGTTTATTTCAAAGAAGAAGGGAGAGAGGGAAGGAAGGAGGGAGAGAGAGAGAGAAACATAAATGATGAAAGAATCATTGATGAGCTGCTCTTGCACGCCCCACATTGGGAATGGAGCCCGCAACCCAGGCCTGTGTCCTGACCAGGAATCAAACCGTGACCTCCTGGTTCATAGGTTGACCCTCAACCACTGAGCCGCGCCAGCTGGGCAGAAGTTTATTTCTCTTGCATGTGACAGTCCAGGCATCCCCCCCTTTCCAGCCATCAGGAAAGAAGATAGTCAGAAGCCAGGACAGGCAGCTTGGTCTTTGGAAATATGACCCAAATCAGTCCTCGCCTGTGTCGCTGGCCCAGACCCCACGCGGCCACATTTGGCCACGAGGGAGGCTGAGGAGTGTGGACTCAGCGGCAGGGCAGCCACGAGCCTGTCAAACCGGGCGAGGGCCTGTGAGCAAAGGCAGAGTGAGTGGATGCCTGGGACATCGGGCCCCCTCGGTGACAGCTCTGAGGCGACGCCGAGCTTCTGTGGCAAATACTTAGTTTTTCTGTGTTGTTTCTTTTTTTGTCTCTAAGTCTGTTCTGAATTTCTTCAAGGCTTATAGCGATATAATTGGAAAATTTAGTATGAGAGAATTACTTAAAGCTGTTTTGATCTTGCTGTAATTTAATCACGTCTCTACACAAAGTACAGTTGTTTTTGCTTTTCCTCTGCAGTTTTGAACATTTCCAGGCTTTAATGCACTAACTGAATCATAACAAATGTGCTCCCGAGTTAAGTTGCTCTGATGCCTGCGCCGGCGCATCCATGTGAAATGGCCCGAGTTAAGATGCTCTTAGAAACAGGATTACCTTTGGCTCTGGCCTTGCACCGTGGACAGAACGCGAGCAGGGGCTCCTGTTTTCCTTCGTGTTTCATCTTAAAGGCATAACCAGTATTTTTGGCCAAGTTCATAGAGTTAGTTCCAAAGAAAACACAAACAGACTCAATATAGATAAGCATGTTTACCTGACCCCTGCTCCAAGTTTCAAAAATCGCTTGGCAACTAAAAAAAATGAAGTTATTTGTAGATAATTAAATTAGATAACATTTTTGGCCATAACATCTCTTCTTGATCTTTCAGCCCCAGTAAGTTTCCCATCCATTCATTCAGCAAATCCTCAGCTAGTGTCTGTGTGTGCGGCTTTGGGCGGGCAGGAGTGGGCAGGCCAGGCAAGGGCCCCACTCTTCTGGGGCTGACTCTCTCTCTTTTTAAAAATGTTCAGAGCTGGAGGAAGAGGAGGGAGCAAGAGATAGAAACAACAATGATAAGAGAGAATCATGGGTTGGTCACCTCCTGCACGCCCCACACTGGGGATGGAGCCGGCAACCGGGGCATGAGCCTCAAGTTGGGAATCAAACCATGACCTCCTGGTTCATAGGTCGATGCTCAACCACTGAGCTACACCAGCCAGGCTTGACTTTCTCTTTCCCGAGGATCTGGCCTCCCTGAAATCTGGTCGCCTGACCTCCAAAGCTCTCGCTTCCTCTCCCGCCCTCCAACCGTGTCAGCCTCAGGCACCGCGAATGTGGGCTGTAGAACGTCTCTTCCCTTCGTACCTCTGACTTCAGTTTGACTTGTCTAACTTCCCGTTTCTCGTCACTGTCCTCTGTCTGAGTGACGTTTTCTATTCTGCAGAGACATTTTCTTGTCGCTCCTCCACTCGAGAGGTGTTCCGAGGGCGAGTTATCTCTGAGCTGGGGGGTGCGCCGCAGGCATTGATGTGGGAATCACCGGAAACGCTGGGAGCTCAGCCCCGCTGGGAGCTCCCACCTCAGAGGAGTCCACGCGCTGCATTTTTATTTTATCTTCTTATTGATGTCAGAGAGGGAGGGAGCGGGAGAGAGAGAAACATCAGTGATGAGGGAGAAGCACTGACCAGCTGCCTCCTGCGCGCCCCCTACTGGGGATCGAGCCCACACCCGGGCGTGTGCCCTGACTGGGAATCGAACAGTGACCTCCTGGTTCATAGTCAATACTTAACCAGTGAGCCAGATCGGCTGGGCGAGTGCTGCATTTTTAGTACTTCACAAAAATGTTGCTTTAAACAATGATCAACTGGCGGGCCCCTTGCGTTTCTTTCTTCATGCCCAAGGTCAGGTTTAATGTGTTCACCCGAGAAAGTGGCTCAGCAGGCCTCCTTCACCCTGTTTGCTTCTGTGTCCATGAAGTCAGCACCGAATGAGTCAGAAGAGCCTCTGTTAGTTAGAGAGTCTTCCTGCAAAAGGCTGGCAGTTGGCCTTGGAAATAGGGTTTAGACATTTCTCAATAAGAGCAGGTGGGAAAACACAGCTGGGCTATGATGCCACGGCCATTACCGACACTTCCCTACGTCGAGAGAAATCAGTGCAAGCATTTTTCTTGTAAATATGTTTAAAAATAGCTTTAAATTTTTTATACCCATACAAATTGCAGTCCTTAAGAAAGTGCAGGCGATGGGAAAAGAGGCGTTGGAGTGACCGGTGAGAAAAGGAAGGGAATAAATCTGTCTACCTCGCAGGGAATGCCAGGCAGAGACTGAGGAGCTGTTAACGGAGCTGACAGTTTTTCAGGTGCCAGGACGCCTAGAGTTCAGCCAAAGAAATGAGGCTGAGAGATGAGCCGCAAGTTGCTGTGGGAGCCAAACCGTCCGGAAAATGACTGAGTCACGGGAAAGCCCCCTCCCCCGCTCCCCTTCCCCGCCCGGCGACACATTCACTGTGGCCCATGCTGAGATTTTTTTTTTTTTTTAGAGCAGTAATGTGTGGGTTTTTGGAAAAATATATATTATTTATTTTTAGAGAGAGAGGAAAGGAGAGTGATAGAGAGAAAAACATCAATAATGAGAGAGAATCATGGATTGGCTGCCTCCTGCATGCCCCCTATTGGGGATGAGCCCACAGTCTGGCCATGGGCCCTGAGCCGGAATGGAATCTGTGACCTGATTCATGGGTCAACCGTCAACCCCGGGGCCATGCCGGCTGGACTGTGGGTTTGTTTTTTTAAAAATATATTTTATTGATTTTTTTACAGAGAGGAAGGGAGAGGGATAGAGAGGCAGAAACATCGATCAGCTGCCTCCTGCACATTCCCGACTGGAGATGTGCCTGCAACCAAGGTACATGCCCTTGACCAGAATCGAACCTGGAACCTTTCAGTCCGAGGCCGACACACTGAGCCACACCGGTTTCGGTAACTGTGGGGTTTTTCTAAGGCAGGTATCTCCCTGTGTCAGTCCTTTCGAACTCTTTTTCCATCCGGATGTTGTGGAAGTACTGCCATACTTAGACCGGCAGCACAGCACGAAGGTACATTCCGCTCACCACGTCAGTCACGCGGTTTTGCACGCCACCCAGCGTCTCCTGAGGCTGTCTCAGGGCGGCCGCAGCCTCTTGCACACTGGACGCCGAGAACAAAAAGGCCTCAGTTAGCAGCGGCTCTGAGGGCCACTGTCAGACTTGGAATTTAGAGCCGGGTCAGAAATGGGGAGGAAGAGAAGGGACAAATGGTGCCCAGTGTCACAAGATGAGTCAGAGGTAAACAGAGGGCAGGCTGCCAGCCCGTCCTCAGCGATTCCGGGCGTCGCCGCTCCGCCAGTGTGCAGTGTGCAGTGTGCAGTGCGCTGCAGAACACCCTCAGCCAGGCTCTGCTACACGGCAGGCTCACGCCGCTGAGCTGAGCTGTCCGTTTCCATCAAGAAGGTCAGGAAACGCCAGGGATGGCGCAGTGGTTAAGCATCGATCTGTGAACCGGGAGGTCACAGTTCAATTCCTGGGCACATGCCTGATCCCCAGTGTGGTGTGTGCAGGAGGCAGCCGATCAGTGATTCTCTCTCATGGATATTTCTTTCTCTCTCCCTCTCCCTTCATCTGGAGAATCAATATATATATATATGTGTGTGTGTATATATTTATTTATTTAAAAAGAAGGTGGGAAAACAAACCGCAGGTGTGTCAGCCAGTGCTCTTGGTTGTGGGCACCGTGGCCACCTCTTTCCATCAAAGCGACGGTCTTGACTGGCAGTGAGTTGCGGCAGCGGAGGTGGTGGCCGGACTTGGGGGACTGGACACGGGAGGTCAGGAAGGCCGGCAGGCCGAGGACAGCTGTTTTTTAGCAGCTGCTGCCGCTGGACAGCGCTGTTGGCTCCAGACTCCGAGTCCCGAGAACCGCATCCAACTGGCCACGCCGAGGCCATCCCAGGCCGGCCGCCAGCAGACGGGAACTGTCCACCTTGGCGTGGACGGTGGGAAAGATGATTTCCCTGCTACCGTGAGGGCCGGGTGCTGGCTTCCTCCCCAGGGCGCTTCCGGCGTGCGGGGGCCGGACAGGTGACTCAGACGCCTGGCAGCGGCTGTGGCCACGGCTGTGGCAGGAGAGGCTAACAGCACAGAAGGTCTCACTTGGATGAAGTCCAGCCCAGTCTGTGTTACGTTTTGTTGTGTTGCTGTTGGTGACCTGCACAAGAAGGCTTGGCCTGGCCCAGGGTGGGGGGCGTCCGGCCCGCGGGTCCTCTAAGGCCCAGAAATCCTTTGGTTTGGGCCTGGCAAAGCAACCGCAGGAGGGACTCAGAATCAGCAGATCTGGGAGCTGTTTCCTTAGCAACATAAATGCACAGTGAGTGAACTATGTTAAGCAAATGGTGTTATAAATGCCCACATGGCCTTGGCAGAGAAAAGGTTCCTCCCTGGCTAACCCAGGGTCACAGAGAGCTACTCCTGGAGAATCTGCTAGTAGTTCTCTAACTATAGGCCCCGTTTTCAGGCTGGATGCACTTTGCAGTGACTTTTAACTCCTCCGGAGCCGCCGTAACGGATGTTCAGTGGCAGCTCCTGAGGAAAACGGGAACAACGAAGATTTCCTTATCGTCTCACTTCGGCCGGCATTTCCCAAGGGCCGCCCTTCCACTTCTGAATTCTTTCCGTGTCTGTTTCCCTCCCATGTGTTTGGCTATTGGGCACTGAAGTTACATAGCTCTCCACACATCTTGATTCATTGCTCACATGTGGTGCGAAGGGCATTATTCAGAGCAACGACCCTTACATAATCCCCGTAAGCTGTTCATTTAATTATTTAATCAGAATGATAAAGTTTAGCTATTCATTTATTTACTGAGTTATGAATTTTATAATAAATATAAATGAACAAGTATTTATATTTCACTGGACAAATTCACCTGTACTGCCTGGAATCATATTTTAGGAGTGCCCAAACTTTCATATAGCAATTATTATAACAACATAAAAAAAACAATCTTTCCCAGCCAGTGTGGCTCAGTGGTTGAGTGTAAACCTATGAACCAGGAGGTCACGGTTCGATTCCCGGTCAGGGCACATGCCTGGCTGGAGGGCTTGATGCCCAGTGTGGGGCATGCGGGAGGCAGCTGATCCATGATTCTCTCTCATCATTGAAGTTTCTCTCTCTTCCTCTGCTTTACTCTCTGAAATCAAGAAAAATATCCTTAAAGAAATACTTGTTGGCGTGGACTAATGGGAGCGAATTTCGATGTGAAGTAGAGTGTGCTTGTTTTGTTTCTGCCGGGGAAGTTCTCAGGACTCGGGTGAAATGGATTCACATTTGGAGCTGCCATGGTGTTGACCTTGTAGAGGTTATTTTTCATACCACAGAGTCACGCAGGGGAAGCTGCCCGCCAGTAACAGTAACGCGCTGGCAGAAAGTATGGACAGTGCTGTTACACTTCAGTTCGCCACCGCGGCTAACATGGCTCTGACCGCATTGGCAGAGCAATTCTCGGTACTGCAATGAGGAGATGTGCACCCCTCACTTAATAGCATCCTGTTCTTACCTTCTCCCCCCGCCCCAGCCCGGAACTGTCTGGTAAAGGTTCTCATTGCTACCTCAGTTTTATTTGTCTTGCGACTCTAATGTGTTCTTTTTCTCTCTCTAGAATGTTTCAGACGTTCAAAGACTGGTTTTGGTTGGAAAGATTCTGGCTTCCTCCAGCAATAAAGTGGTCGGACCTCGAAGATCACGATGGACTCGTCTTTGTGAAACCCTCTCATCTGTACATGACCATCCCGTATGCCTTTGGCTTGCTGATCATCCGACATTTCTTTGAAAAGTAAGTCTGGCTTGTGTGTCTTTCCTTCCCCTGCCCCTTCCTGGTCCCAACTGTAGAATGAGAGTCCTGGTCAGATCCTTGAAGAATCTGCTGTCCAGAGGTTGCCGCTAAAGGGGTGCAGATCCTGGGGAAAGGGAGCATGCAGGAAATCAGTGCACACCAACTCTTACCTAAGAGCCGAACACATAAAAGGAGAAACAAGTGCTTGGGTGGCACAGTGAGAAAATTGAGGCCGAGAGGTTAAGTATCACAGAACTCATTAGGGTCAGTGACAGCGTGGGAACCGGCTCCCGGTCCCTGGGCCAGGTCTGTGACAAAGGACACGCACCCAGAAAGGCGGCGTTAGAGAGCTGTGATTAGAGGTACGTTATCACGTCCCAATGCCTACAAAAGAGCAAGTGTGGCTCCTTAAAGAGCAAACTTCATCCTGCTTCACCGCATCGTCATTTTAAAGTGTTAACACTTATTGGAAGTGTTAATAGTTGCCCTTCTTTCCAAGGTATAAGGAAGTCACAAAAAAAGTAGAAATTTGCTTTGTCAGGAAAAGCAAACTCCTTTTCTTTTTCTTAATTTAAACAGATATCACTTCCAGCCTTCGTATTAAAACCGCACTGGTGTCATGATAACAGGAGATAAATGTCCATCTGTAATCTCTGGAGCTGTCTCTGTTTCCGAGATTACAGCTGTCTCTGTAGCTGTCTCTGTTCCTAGCACATTATTTTTTTGGAGCAAAAAGAATATGTGAATGTCAAGAGTTGGAAAAACTTAAGACGAAATCCGATAAAGATCATTTTGTCCAAGACTAACCGTAATGCAGATCATATGTGCATAACCATTTGCAGGGCCCTTATCTCCAGAGTCAGTGTGACTGGCTCTGCCTCACGGACTGCCCACAGGTCTCTGTACCAACGGCACCTTCCCGTGGCCAGCCACGTGCGTGCTGTGAGCGGGCAGAGAAAGCCCTATGCCACAAAGCCCTCGCTGAGAGCACCTGAAAACGTGCCTCCTTTTTGACAGCGGGTCCTGCTTTTTCCTCAGACGTTTGCACGTGTCAGGGATCGCATGTAAAATGAAGCGGGGCTTCCCTGCCTCCCGCATGAGCCGGGCACTCCTCTCGGGCCCACAGGGTGGCTCTCCTGGCCTCGCGCCTGGTGCTCTCTGCACCCGGCACCCAGGTCCTCTGCTTATTTGCATGGCGGGTCTCCTACCTTTTGGGTGGACAGCTGCACGTTTCAGGTTTTGATCGGGACAGGGAACTGGAAGACGCTTTTGGTTGCCAAAGCAGCGCAGCTGTGGAGGGCCAACTTGGGGGCCTTGGTCTTGGCCTCGCCAGCAGCATTGAGGAAGGAACCCGTTCCTCTGTTAATTCCCACGACAGTTCCCGATGCCTCTCAAGGACTGAGTCAAGTCAGCCTCACCTTTACAACCTGACCTCCCAGCAACTCACCCGCGGCTCTCTCCGTGCCGAGACGCTGCAGAGCACTGGGTGGGGTAACGCGTCTCATTGCTCCTCATGCACAAGAAGCCAGGAGAGGTTAACATGGGAGAGAACGCATGCTTTTAAAAACATGTATGTCTTTTATCGATTTCAGAGAGGAAGGGAAGATAGGGGAAAAAGAGAAACATCAGTGAGAATCTTTGATCAGCTGCCTCTCACACATCCCCTCCTGGGGATCAAGCCCACAACCCGGGGCGACTGGGAATTAAACCGTGACCTCCTGGTTCATAGGTCGCTGTTCAACCACTGAGCCACGCCAGCTGGGTGAAAGCATGCTTTTTGAAAAATAAGTTATTTTTTTTCCAAGGCTTCTATATCATTTGTATTAGATTAAACCACTTATATCATAAATAAAATATTACTGACCCTTTGTGTTGGAATAGAAACTTATAGTTTAAGAGGTACATAAACTCACACATGGTATCATCTCAGTGGAGAAATGAGAGGTCAGTGACCTGGCCAAGATGGAACAGGAAGTGTGTAAGGAGGAGATCTGGGACTTGGACCCGCTTGTTTTAACATGAGGTTTAGGGGTGTTGGTTTTCTATTTCCCCCATAACTGCTTGGACTTTCCCAATGAACTACCCCTGATGGTCTGAGAGTAAATTATTATCTCTTAGGAATACGGAAGACATAGCAAATGTGAAATTTCCTGAACTGTCTTAAAAATTCACGTAGACCTGGCTGTCGGCTGGCAGACTGAAGGTCTCGGTTCAGTTCTAGTCGAGAGCACCTACTTCGGTTGCAGGCTTGTGCGGGAGGCAACCCATCGATGTGTCTCTCTCACATTGATGTTTTTTTCTCTCTCTCCCTCGCCCCCTCCCTTTCACTCTCTCTGAAAAGCAATGGAAAAAATATCCTCAGGTGAGGATTAACAACAAAAAGAAATTGACGTAAATTTGACACGGCGTCTCAGCATCTCCCATGTTTATCGCGAGAAGGCTTCCTTCTGTTGTCCATGGTGTTGTGACGGGCCTGGTGGTTTGGCCGCTCACTTTGACCCTGTGGTGCTAGCCAGCAGCCAGTTAAAATCAGGAGTGGGCGCCCCTCCCTTTCCTAACGGTGGAGAGCCAGGTGGAGACAGGTCTGGTCAAGGACAAGCAAGTTCCCTTTGAAAAGGACCGACATTTGCTTTGTATTTTAGGATCTCCTTTCCCTACAAATGTGGGTTTGTGGCTGATGGCTGACTGTGTGTGTGTGTGTGTGTGTGTGTGTGTGTGTGTGTGTCTAGAAGTGCAGTTTCTAACCAGTGTATCCAGGCACTCTGCATTTATGTGTCTCAAGTGTGATTTAAAGGGAGCTGAACTACTCAAATTTAAACACTTGTGGAATAAACACATTATCTCAGAGTAAATTACGTTCCCAGAATAGTCCAAGGCAGGGGTGGAGCTGGGAAAACCAGAGGTCATCGTTTTTCTTCCACTTAGTTGTGCGGTAAATAGATTCCCCATCGTCATCACTTTTACTCGGCAGCATGGGGTACAATGGGCAGCAGGGCCATCATTCCTTTAGGAAGGGTGGGTGCAGCAATCTACGGGAGGTCAGGACGGCTCGCTAGCCTGGCCGGCGTGGCTCCGTGTTTGAGCATGTACCTATGAACCAGACGTCAGGGTTTGATTCCTGTCAGGGCACAGGCCTGGGTTGTGGGTTTGATCCCCAGTAGGGGGAGTGCAGGAGGCAGCTGATCCATGATTCTCTCTCATCATGGATGTTTCTATCTCTCTTCCCCTCTCCCTTCCTCTCTGAAATCAATAAAAAGAAATATACCGTTTAAAAAAAAAGATTACTATTGTCCTCACTGAAATGGTCTCCAGATTTGCACCTTAGACTTAAGTGTTCCTGAGATTGCACCGCTCCAGGCATTCCGTGTTCTCAGATAAAACCTCGCCAAACTCTGGTCAGAGAGCCTTCAAGTCCTCAGGAGCAAGGAGGCGTCCCAGGCAGCGGGCTGTGGTTCCTGCGTGGGAGACGCATTTCCACTCATCTGCTTAGTATCTGCTGAGGCCGCCTGCCTTTTGTTCCATAAAACCGTACTGAAAAGAGAGGGGACCTCTGGGATTGCAAGGCTTTTGGCTCACAGGTAACCCCGGCCATGCCAGGTAAAGAGGGGGCGAGTGGGGTGTCCGCCTGGGGCCGTCTGAAGGCTGGGCTCTGCGAGAGTAGCAAACCTCAGAGACCCCCTCCTGGTAATTAACCTCGCTCTGAACCATGTACATGGGAGCAGAAGTCCATGTGTGTGTGTTTTCTTTTTTTCCTCTTGGACTTTCTTCTCCTCCATATCAATAAAATGCAAGTGGAGGCGAGCCTGGACATGCTAAAAAAACAAGGCCGTATTTCTCTTGTTTAAATTAATATAGATATGTTTCTCATATCACCAAGTATGCTACGGATGTGTGTTTATCCACTGTGTATACTTATCTACATACGCACTCTCACGTGACCCTTCGGAGGGAATGTTGCACTCATCTGGCTTTGAGGTTGGCTGTCTGCCCTCACCACATAAGTCTTCTTGGCTCCGTTCTGCTTTGCTTTTTCATTTCTTTCTGATTTCTTCATTTCTAACATCCGAGGAGATAGCACTGAGTGATTCTGATGGAGAACACTACCACATTAAACCGGTTTGTAGCTGTGTTACTCTAATAAAAACAATGAGTTTGTTCTCCGGTAACAATTCTCCACTGGTAGGTTCGATAAATGAACCCATTCCACGATTTTTCCCAAACGCTGTCAGATACATTTTTGAGACGTTGTTAGTTTTAAGAACACATTAGCTTTTGTTTTATTTGGCCCTTTTGTGCAAAGGGGAGGCGATTAATCATATTTCCCTAATGGTGGCATGCTGTCTTTGGTCTGTGTTAAGTAAGTTCTCTTTGACTGATGGATTAGAATTAACTTTTTCACTAATTACCTTTTATCCTCGGTTCTTACTCCCATTCCCCTCCCTGCTGGGTTTTCATGTTTTTGATGGCTTTTTGTTTGAATGACCCCATAAGACACGTGCAGAAACATAAATGGTACGTATTGTGAGCTGCCACGAGGTACGGCGATGAGACCTTACTCTGTGGCTCCGTTTCCTGAGGATGGCGCTGTGGGTTCTGCTCTGTCCACATGGCTCTGTGTGCGTCGTCAGTTTGTTTTCCTATGTCTCTGACATGTATGGGGCCTTTCCAGGAGCACTTAGTCCGTCTGGAAGTTGGACTGCTTTGTACATGTTATCAGATTATCCTAGGACATTTTTATTCAGCTCCTATGGTTGTAAAAAAATGAAGTGAAAGTCTAAATGGTCATTCATAACTGAAATTTCCAGCATTTAATCAAACACAGAAACTCCTCAGCAAGGATAAGAATAGAGTGACCTGGCAGAAGATGGAGCCTTTGTTAGAACTGAAGGGAGAATTGGGATCTATTATTATTTTTAAAAAATTAGTTTTATTGAGATATGACTTGTATAACAAAGTTCATCCAAAATTGGCTGCATTTTGACAAATGCATACAGTCGTGTAACCATCACCACGATTATGACACAGGAGATTTTTATCAGCCGAACACTTCCCAGGACCCCATTCAGTTAGCCTCTCCCCTGAGCACAGCTCCTGTCAATCACTGACACACTTCCGTCCACATCGTTTTGCCTTTTCTGGATTTCCTATCAATGGAATCCTGTGATTATAATCTGTTGTGTCTGACTTGTTTTTACTTAGCATAGTGCTTTGAGATTATCCGTATGGATAGTGATGCCCTGTCACGGCTGAGTAGTCTCCCAGTGTATGGCTGTACCACAGTTAATCTGTCCTCTAACTAGTTGTTGGAAATGTGGACCATTTACACTTTTTGGCTGTTCCAAGTGTGAGTACAAGGATTTGTATGGGCATTTTCTTTTTTTCTTTTGGTTACTAGCTAAAGTGTTTGCTCTTCAGAAGACATTATTAATGTTTGTATTTCTGTGCAGTAGGTTATTAGTGAACAAGAAATGAACAGGAATGAACTCTGAATACATCCAAATAACTGGATAGACCTCAAAACCACTAGGCCAGGCGAAGAAAGCCAGATAGGAGCAACCATATATTGTATGAGTACATTGTATTATTACCCAGAAAAGTTGAAGCTCTAAAGACAGATCAGTGATTGCTTGGAGCATTGGTGAGAGAAAACAGGGATTAGCAGTCAACATGCATGAGGAGTCATACTGGGGTGAAGAAAATATTCTAAAGCTGCCTCATGCTGATGAGTGCACAACTTGGTCAATTTTCTTTAAAAAAATAAAAATCACTGAATAGTAGCCCAGCCAGCATGGCTTAGTGACTGAGCATCAATCCATGAACCACGAGGTCATGGTTTGATTCCTGGTCAGGGCACAGGTCCGGGTTGCAGGCTCCATCCCCGGTAGGTGGCGTGCAGGAGGCAACTGATCAATGATTCTCTTTGATCATTGATATTTCTCTCTCCCACTCTCTTTCTCTCTGAAATCAATAAAAATATATTTTAAAAAACAAAAACAAAAAAAAGGACTGGCAATACCAAGTACTGGCAGAAATTGGGAATAACTGGAACTCTGGCACGTTATTGGATGGGTTGGAAAATGGTATATCCACTTTGGCAAACAATGTGCCAGTTTCTCATAAAGTTAAATAACATAATTGATGCACCACCCAGCAATCCCATTCCTAGACCTTTACCCAAGAGTATGACATTTTCTCAAGTTAGAACTTTCAAAAGGAACATAGTAATTTCTGTAAGATAATATCACCAAATAAAACTTTTCATCTCAAAATATTTATTTTAATCCCTGGGAATCTTAATAAAGCTCTAAGTGGAATGGCTTATCTGAATTCCTGGATCTTGTGTATAAATATATTTGAATTTACATAAAATGGACTATAAGAAACTATGCCAGTATTTTATTTTTCAAGGTATCGCTTGCATAAAAGGTTTCAAAATTTGTTCTCCTTGAATTTAAGGCGGATAAATAGCTGTCGACCGTGGGTGGTCCAATGACAAGACAAACCAGTGACTGAGCTTTCATTTGGAATCGGAAGTCACCCCCTGAGTTATCTGGTGTCATTGTGGCTGCATTATCAGACTTTGCACTCTTTCATTTTTTTGTAGATTTGTCGCCACACCGCTAGCAAAGGCTGTTGGTATTAAAGAGGAAGTTCAGAAGATTATACCAAACACTGTCTTAGAGACTTTTTACAAACGCTCTACGAGGAAACCGTCTGAGGTAAGTTCGTATTATTTTTTGGAGGGATTTAAACATCATCTTTCCTAATGTTTCTGTCATCTGGAGCTTCCCTCGTCTGTGCAAGAAATTGGTGCCAGTGAGCTGGGGAATGATTTGGTCTATTCATATTTTTTCTCTATTTATAGCATTCTAGGCATAGTATAAAATGGCAAATATCCTATTTAATAAAAGAGTAATATGCAAATTGATCATCACTCCAAGACACAAGATGGCCGCCCAAATGTGGTCAAAGATGGCCGCCCCCATGTGGACTTAGGCGTCAATCAGGCTGGCAGGGGAATGGTTAGGAGGTGATCAGGCTGGCAGGCAGAAGTGGTTAGGGGCAATCAGGCAGAGGCAGGCAAACGGTTGGAAGCCACCAGTCCTGAATTGTGAGAGGGATGTCCAACCGCTCGTGTAAGCCGAATCCCAGTGGGATCGGGCCTAAACAGGCAGTCGGGCATCCCTCAAGGGGTCCCAGATTGGAGAGGGTGCAGGCTGGGCTGAGGGACTCATGTCTATATATATAAAAGACTGTTATGCACAAATTTCATGCACCAGGCCTCTAGTCTCTCTCTCTATATATAAAAGATTATTATGCTAAGTGGCTATCCAACATGTCGCTATGATGTGCACTAACCACCAGAGGGCAGACATTCAATGCAGGAGCTGTCATGATGCACATTGCCCATTTACAGAGAAACGGCACTGTGGACCTTGTGCCCACAAAACAACATTTGGCTTTCCCCAAGTGGGACAGGGCCCCGCCATCATCCATAGTGACACCCCACCAAATACAGCCGGTGCTGCTGAGACCCCATGGTGCAGAGTGTGGCCCACAGCCCCGCCCCGCAGCTGTCACTGTGGGCTCCGGGTACTTACATCAGGTAGCACTGCCGGGCTTCCTCTCCCCAGCAACAACTAGCCTCCTTGCAGTTTCTTCAGCCCAGGAACACGGCTTGCTTCATAGCCAGGTGCAAACATGTCACACTTTAACCAAATGTCTGTGAAGCGTTTTCCCGTGCCTCATCTCATTTGATGCTCACAGAAGTCTTGGAGGAGGTAAATAGGACACTCAGTGGAATCCTGGTTTCTTTTCATTAGCTGGAAAACACAAACTTAGAAAACTTAGAAACTTGACCCGACTGAAAAGAAGTAAGAAATGGTGGGCCTTGAAAATGACTTCAGTTTTGTCACTGAAGAGAATATTGTCAAACACTGTTGCAGTTAAATATTTTACCCTTTGTTCTCCCTGCGTGATCTACAATAGTCATCTGCTTCATGTTGATATTTACGGCTGTGTTGCTGACAATGACCTGAAAGAGAAGTTAGGGTGCTTCACTGGGCTGGGGAAAGTTTAGCTAAATCAGAAAGCAGGTCTAATTAAGCACATTTATCTCTGTATATAAAGCTCTCACTGGTGCCAGTTACATGTGTGTGCTTCCATCTGTCATTGTCGATCATGAATTTGGTTGATACTTCTATTATAGAGAAAGGGCAAATAATTATATTAAAACATTTTTTCTAATTAATTTCCTTTCAATGTGCACGAATTTGTGCACCAGGCCACTAGTTATAATATAAAATAACAAATGTGAATAGTTAGACTATTGTGTACAACTCTAATGTTGAACACTAACATTAATGCCGTAACTTGAGTATAAAGATAAAAATTTCATTTTTAATAGTAGGATTAAACAATATGTACTGCTTAAACAAAAATCACTATGAAGGTAACGTGACCCATAGCTGACATTTGTGATGATGTGGCACCATCGATATTCATTCCTCATGAACCTGCCCGCTGTGTTGGCTTTGGGGTGAAGGACACTTTGTTTTATCCGAGGCCTCAACACAGAATCTGTTGGGCACCCGAGAGGTAGAATTTTTAAGGGTCACAATTCTCTTCACGATGCAGGATGTTCTTCTCAAAATGTAGTGTACTACACATCTGTGTGCCATAGAAGACGTTTTTAATCTAATAGTTTAAAAGAAATAGTGTCCAGGCAGGTCTAGATTCTAATATACAGGGAAACAGTATTGATGAGAGAAAATCATCGATTGGCTGCCTCCTGCACACTCCCTAACTTTCTGAGCTGAAAGGGTTTTAGGGATTAGGCGATCTTTTCCTTCATGATCCAGCCAGGGAAGCTAACGCCTCTTAGGAAGAAAGGGGATGTCCAAGGTCATGCAGCTGAGTGACCTTGGCTGAGTCTGTAGTGGGAACCTGGCCCCTGCTCCCCTCTCCCCACTTTCTGATTATGCCCACGTGTCTTCCTCGCCTGTGAAAAGAGTATTAGAAATGTGTCTCAGAGGCTGGAACACCAGGAGCAATTGTCTGACTCAGTTCACACACAGCGTGGACATTTGCATCACCTTCAAACCAAGAAGAAAGATGAAGGAAGATAATGAAGATTTCTAACCTATATTGCTTGTAGATTATAAAATTGAGGCAGTATTTGCAAAACAGATCAAGATTAACAAGTTGTCCCCAAAATGCCCATACATTAAAGGTCCTGGCACTTGGGAAGACAGAATATAATAGAGGAAGGCAAAGTACATGACTTCCTAGTGATTTCAGATGTGGAAATAAAATAATCTCATGCTACCTCCCATAGTAACTTGGCCAGTGTCATAGCACTAGCGTTTTGTCTGTACTTTGTCTTACACATGGCCATAAATTTGGCTGAGGTAAGACAAGTTGCTGGAGAACTAAAAAAAAAAAAAAAAAAAAATCGTGCTGCTTCGAGATCCGGGTATTACCTCTCACGCCGTATCCCAAGCTGCAGCGGCAGGAACTGTACGGTGACACATGTGGGCAACACATGACTCCTGACAGAGCGAGTGCGTGGCGCTGAGGACGCTCCTCCAGCGGTCCTGCGCGGCCCCGATGGGAACGGAAGGACTCCGTGTGCCCCCGCCGACGGGCGGTTAGCACAGGAGGGTATCCGACGTGGTATTGATGAGGCCCAAACGCCGTGCACATCCGCCTCCCGGGAGAGTTCTGGCCCTGACTTCGCACCATTCTTTGGGGCCTGTGTATGTGCAGCTGCGAGCCCGTTATTTATGCACATGTTTACGTCTCTGTATCTCAGTAATCACTTCAAGATGGATTGGGAGGGAGCCCTGGTATCAGCCCAGCGGCCTGGCCGGCGCGTCGCTTACTCTGCTCTTGACACGTGGAGCGATGGCAGCACTCAGGGCTCAGCCCCCGCCCGGGCGAGGCCGCGGCGAGCGCTGATGGAGGAAACGAGTGTCGCTCGAAGGAGCGCTGAGGAGCACGGCCCGGGAGACGGACAGCAAGCCGCTCGCTGAGGCTCACGGAGGCGTTGCAGTTTGCTCGCTGTCTCAGCCGGGGAGTCAGACTTGTCAGAGCAAAGCACTCTCGTTCGTTCCCTTGAGGTCACAGGTGATCACGCATGTGAGAGCCAGTGAGCGTGGGCATCCTCTGCTCTCGCCGCTGAGGGGTGGCTGGCAGGGCGGGGAGCCGGGTCTCCCGGCCTCAGCAGGCCTCTCCGCCGGCCACGCCGCTGCTCCCGGAGGCTCCCCTGTGTCGGAGCTGATCCCACAGGCTCCGAGGACACACCGCTGCAGGCGAGTGGCGCTGGCAGGTGAGCGGCTCGGTGCCTCAGTTTCCCCGCTGTGAATCGAACAGATAACATTGCTGATCTCCTAGGGCTCTCCTGAGGATTGGATTCAGTTATTTTTTTATGGTTTTTTTAAAAATTGACTTTAAAGAGAGAGAAAAGAGGAGGGAGTGAGAGATAGAAACATCAATGATGACAGAGAGTTACTGATCAGCTGCCTCCTGCACGCCCCTTACTGGGGATCGAGCCCACAACCCGGGCATGAGCCCTGACGGGGAATGGAACTGCCGTCTTTTGGTTCCTGGGTCGGTGCTTAACCACTGAGCCCCACCAGCCGGGCAGTATTTCTTGTTCTCACATTGGAAAATGAAAGATCGAGAAAGCTAGTGCTTTAAAAAAAAAAAAAGCCAGAGCTTATTTCCTTGTGGAAGTGGAGAGCAGCATGGGTTCGAGCAGCCTGCGTAGAGAGAATGCGGCTCTGAAACAGTCCCGGTCTGCTCAGTCGTGTCTCTTTCCCGCTGGCCTGCCAGAGCGGCAGGTCTGTGACCTTGGCATTTGTCCATTATCCGTGCCGTTTCCAGTTCTCAATCAGGACCACAGCTTCCGCTGCCCGAAGAGAAGCGTCCTCAGTTTTACCTCCTGCAGGCAGGCCTCTGGTGCCGGGACTCTTTCAGATGAGCTGGACTCAGCTCCACCGGCTCAGCGAGTGACAGGCGGCACCTGCGGGAGCCGCCCCTGCTTCTTCGGGAGCCGCTGGGCCTGTGCAGCCGCAGGATACGCACCAGCCACGTCCTGGTCCTCGCTGGCTGCTGGCTTTCCCGCTCGTGCACTTACTTAAACTCAGTGTCCCGTTTCCTCGCCGGAAAAACAGAGACTGGGTTTGACCAGCCCGTTAAGCTGCTCCTCTGCCTGGTCCCCAGGATGCCCCACATAACGTTGAGCTGAATGAGCTCGCTCGCCATGCAGCCTGAACGTGGGTGTTGCTCCGTTTGTGGAAAATGGATCTCTCTTTGGAGCTTAAAGAGTTCTGGGATACTAACCTTCACTATGGTTTTGGGGGGCATGGTGTGTGTGTGTGTGTGTGTGATCCATAAACAAGAGAGGTAAATTCTCTGGCTCGCGTTTGAATGCTGAGTCGCTCTCCCCTCCAGTGCACCAGCTCTCGTAATCCAATCACACATTTCTTGACCGCCTGCCAGTCTGACTCTGCTCTTCATCACTCACTCACGCGTCTCATCCTTTCAGGACGACGTTTATGGCTTGGCAAAGAAGTGTAACCTGACCGAGCGCCAGGTTGAAAGATGGTTTCGGAGTCGGCGGAATCGGGACAGGCCTTGCAGGATGAAGAAATTCCAGGAGGCTTGGTAAGAAGGACAGGCCCAGCTTTTGAAGTACTACAATTTAAAAATATATATTTTTTATTGATTTCAAAGAGGAAGGGAGGGGGGTAGTGACAGAGGGAGGGAAAGAGAAAGGTAGAGAGAAACATCAATGATGAGAGAGAATCATTGATCGGCTGTCTCCTGCACATCCCCTACTAGGGATCAAGCCCGCAAACCGGGTATATGCTCTGACTGGGAATCAAACTGCCACCTCCTGATTCATAGGTCAGTGCTCAACCACTGAGTCGTGCCAGTCCGGTGAACCCTGCATTTTTCTCTATCAAAACAATCCTGGAAGACAAGCTGTCATTCAGCTCATGTGACCACGTTCAGAAGACACTGCTGGGCTCAGAGTCCAGAACTGGACTCCAGCCTTTCAGTGCTCGGCTGTGGGAACGGGGAAAACCCTGGTGTCCTGTGTCCACAGTGGGAATGTGCCCATATTCCCCTTTCTCAACATGTGTGGGCGCGTTGACGAAAGCTCTGTGCCTCGCATTATGCAAATGTAAGGAGCAAATGTCAGTCTTTACACTCCCTTGTTGCTTTAGCAATCATTAACTAAAACAGCAGTAACTAAAAGAATTTACTTTGCAAAGCTATTAACACACACAGATGTACAAAGACTGGTTAATGAGTGGAGTATGCCATGTCTCCATTACCACCTCCAGTCACTCTCAACCCGGGCCTCTCTGGGTCACCTCTGCTCTGCCCGCTTCTCCACACACAGATATTGTGGGTTGATCTTTTCACTTTTCCTGAGAAATATATACAGGCATACGGCACTGTATACAGTTAAGCACACATTATAATGACTTGGCTTACTTACATTGAGTGGCCAGATGATGATGATCTCTAAACGCATAATAATCTGGCCACTCCGTGTATATATATGTATATATATTTTAGCCCAGTGCATGAATTTATGCATGGGTAGGGTCTGGCCAGCCTGGCCAGGGGGAGGGAACATGGGCGGTTGGTCAGCCTGCCTGCTGGTCGAACTCCTGGTCAAGGGGACAATTTGCATGTTAGCCTTTTATTCTATAGGATAGACACTGAGTGGCCAGGTTATTATGCATTCAGAGTTCATCATCATCATCATCTGGCTGCTTAGTGTATATGGTGAAATGACTGCCAAAGGTTTAGGTTACATCATTTCATAGAAAAAGGAAAAAGAAAAGAAAGTATTGTCCTTGTAAGAAGGACTTTTAGGATCTACTCTCAGAAACTTTCAGATACACCGTACAGCAGTGTTAAATATAGTTACCAGATTATAGATCACATGCCTAGTGCTTACTGATCTTATACCTACAAGTTTGTATCTTTTGACTGCTTTTATCCAATTATGACTGAAGATCACTTCTGGAGTAAAATATCAGAATTGTATAATTTCATTAGTAAGCATTTTAGTTTACATCTCTAAAAGATACTACCACAGTAACTTTAAACATAATCCCAATGCCAGGATCATACTTTAAACAATTTATTTCATAACAGCCAATATTCACTGTGTTCATTTCTTCCTTACCTGTCTCAAATTTTCTTGACAGTGTAGTTTATTTGAATCAGGGTCTTAAATAAGACCCATGCATTAGAGTTGGATTGTGTCTCTTAAGTCTCTTAATTTATAGGTCTTTCTCCATCCATGACAAAAAGATAATCTTTCAAAATATGCTTTTCCAAGGCAAGACAAAAGAGTCAGGCACATAGAAACCTTGTCACTGGAACCAGATGGGGATAAAAGAAATGATTTGATAATACATCAAAGCATCATTTATTGTGTGTTTAGGAAGTACGCTAAGCAAATAATAACAATAACTGCCACTTATTGTTGCTTACTTCCTACTAGACACTATGATCTGCATTTTTCATAAATTATTATTTTTAAAATATATTTTATTGATTATTTACAGAGAGGAAGGGAGAGGGATAGAGAGTTAGAAACATCGAGGAGAGACATCGATCAGCTGCCTCTTGCTGGGGATGTGCCTGCAATTAAGGTACATGCCCTTGACCAGAATCGAACCTGGGACCCTTGAGCCCACAGGCTGACGCTCTATCTACTGAGCCACACTGATTAGGGCTATTTTCAATTCTTTTTACATTTTGAGGCAAATTTTGTTTCCATTTTACCAGTGAAGAAGGTAGGCTCCTGCGGTTAAAACTGACGTACAGTTGCGGCCATCTAAGTGGCCGTCTCGCGATAACTTCGCTGGCTCTGCCTGCAGGATGCCCGGCTTTCTGCCGCACCAGATGTGTTTCCCCTCGAGCGCCCACCTCCCTCACCAGACTCTCCTTTCTTTTGGCAGCTGGCGATTTGCATTTTACTTAGTGATCACTGTGGCCGGGATCGCATTTCTTTATGATGTAAGTTGTCTTTTTTATTGGACCTTGTCTTTAATCTTCAAAATCCCTGCCCTTGACTCCCTGAGGATCTAGTGCTTTACATGGAGAGCAGCTCGCAGCCCTCTCACCCTCTGAGGCCTGGGGAGCGGCCTTTGCTAGGCTGTCTTCCAGCACCTCCGTCAAACTGCATCTGCAGGGTTAATCCTTAACCCGGTCTCTCCCTGTTTCCACTTAGGCGACTCATGCACCCACTCAGCTGCACTCCTGACAATCGCAGAACATGCCTGAAACATCCCCACGTGGGGATTTTAGCACATTTCCTCCTGCCGCCAGGAATGCCCTGCCCCTCCCATCCCTCTCTACTTGTCCAATTCCAACCAGCCTCATAGCAAGGGCCCATGAAGACTTTCCTTACTTGTCCATCACAAACTAAATCTCTCCTTACCATCTATATGAATAAAAGAGAAAGATGCAAATTGACCTTACCGTTGCAACACCTGCCAGCCCATCAGGTGTGAGTATGCAAATTAACCCAACAAAGATGGCGGGTTAATTTACATACACAGGCGCCGAGCGGCCGGGAGTGTTCCACACCACCCTAGCCACTCCGGGCCTCTGGGCAGCGCGGGTAGGTGGAAAGGCGGCTCTGGGCCAGAGTGAAGGTGGTGCTCGCAGCCAGGGGAAGGAAGGCCCATTCTCCTACGAATCTTCATGCATCGGGCCCCTAGTTATGTAAATGATTATTAAATGATTGCCTTACTAAGTGATTATAAACTCGATAGTACATTGTTCATAGAAAATAAAAGACAGCCAGCTGTTAGAGACGGCTCTCAATGTCTCTTAAAATACTTTACTGCTCCAGATTACCTGATGGCTACAGAAGCAGTCATAGATTTGTTTCGGAAACCAGTTTGTTAGAAGAGGCATTCGTTTGAAATTATGTGCTCTGTGAGGCAGGACTGGTTTTGGCCCCACGTTCATAGTCCAGGGTGTCGTGTAGCGACGTGTGTGGGTAACTGCAGAGGGAGAGACACGCAGCGGGATGCAAAAGTGCCTCTTCCTGCGCACGCCTGCCCTGTCAGGGCCATCAGGAGGAGCTGCGTTCCCTGCTGCAGCAGCCTCTGACTCTGACAAACTTTCTCCCCCCAGAAACCGTGGGTGTACGACCTCGGGGAGGTGTGGAACGGCTATCCCAGACAGGTAAGGACTCTGCTGTAACCCCCACTGCTTCAGCCTTCAGCCCCCCGACACTGTCCCTGCGTTAGGTCTGCCCGCTGCCCTGTCTGTCCCCGTCTCTGTAGGCCTTTTCCTCCTCCTCACTTACCCGTTATGTGTCTCATCCTATTATTCTGTGCACGGTTCATTCTGTTTGAGTTTAAATTTTCCACCTTCCTATTTTATCTTTTATTTGTACCACCTTATGCATTTCCCTTTTTAAAAAATTTGTTTTCTCTTTTTACTTTTTTATGGAACAGTCAAGTTTTAAAAAATTATTATTCCACTTCTTTCCCTTATATTGCTTTATTATTTTATATACTTTTATATACATTATTGTTTTATATACTTGATATACTTTATTATATTTTATATACTTTATTATTTTAGTAACTATCCTAGAGATTATCATATACATCCTTGAATTATTAGCATTAATACAGACTCAGGCTCCTGGGGAATGCTATGTTAATAGGTATAAGCAGTAGTTTAGCCTTACAGTGAGTTACATGGCAGTAAATGCATGCTCTCCTTTTCCTCAGCCCTTGCTGCCATCCCAGTACTGGTATTACATCCTGGAAATGAGTTTCTACTGTTCTCTCCTATTTAGCCTGGGCTCTGACGTGAAGAGGAAGGTAAGTGTCTCGCTTACAACGTTACTTTATTTGTTATTTTTTTCCAAAGTTTTATCCCCTGCCCCAAATCTTAGTCTTTAAATCGTATTTTATATGTGTTAAGTTGTAGTTCATAGTTTTGTGGGGTTTTTTTTCTTTTTTAGCACATAGAATAGTGCAAATTACATTCTTACTTTGATGCTTAGGTAAGTATCTGTGGTGGAACATTATATAAACACTAGCGGCCTGGTGCCTGACATTCAAGCACTGGGCTGGGGAGGGGTTCACTGCCCTCGTGCAGCCCCGGAGCCCTCAGGGGATGTCTGAGCGATGGACATCCTTAGCACTGGTGGCCAGTGTGTGTCACAGCAGCCTGTGCTTCCACTGCTTGGGTGATTTGCATATTAGCCTTTTATTATATAGGATTAACACTAAAGCTAATCGAGTAATTTTCTCAAGAAATAGAATTGAAAAAAATCATTTTATACACACACACACACACACACACACACACACACTCACACACACTCACACATACACTCAGGTAGGTTGATCCTGTAATGATCTGTCTTTTTTGATTTCTTGAGGCAATAAAACCTCTGATTTTCTTTTAGTAGATGATTTTTTTTATCATGTACAAGGTGCATTGAGTCTTTTTAAAAATTTAGATATATGTCTGTTTATAAACACGTGTCTTCAGAGACATACAGTGGTTAAGAGTTGGTAAAGCACAGACTCTGGGGTCAGATTGCTGGGGTTTGAATCCCTTGCTTGACCCTCACTAACACCTTGAACTCGATGGTTACACTCCCCAACCTTCATTTCTTTGTCTGTAGCACGGAGTGGAACAATCCCCTGGTTGCTGTGGGGATTGAGCAAGTTAAAGCACATTAAGCCCTTCCTGTATACAGTAAGTGCTTAATAAATTAGGCTATTATTGCCATCCTGCTGAGTCTCTTACTTTGGCCACAAGGAAACTGAAATCTTTTAAGTTTTCTTTGTTAAAGCACTTTTTTGAAATATTCGCATACCATGCAATTCACCCATCTGAAGCGCATAATTCAGTGGTTTTGAGTCTGGTCACAGAGTTCTGCCGTCGTCACCACAGTCAGATTGGAGAACATTTTCATCACCTCGGAAATAAATGGCTCTGGCCGTCATTTCTTTTCACTCCCACGGCCCCAGGCAACCGCTCGTCTGCTTCTCGTCTCCATGGATTGTCTCCTCTGGACGTTTCGTATAAATGGAGTCAGTCACACAATATGTGTTCTCTT
>PVJN01015545.1:0-44138 GCA_004026805.1 Lasiurus borealis | reverse complement strand
TTCCCTCCCGTCAGAGAAAGCCAGCCAGGTACTCGGGCACCCGCTCTCCCAGCGCGCGCGTCTCCGTACCTCAGCTTTTTGCAGTTCCTCTGGGTGTCTGTGAACCCCTCTCTTTCCCTCCAGCTGCAGAACCCCCACTCAGCCAGCTATCCTGTGGTTCTGGATGATGTCTGTTCTGTCCTTCAGTTGTAGTTCCGAAATTGTTGTGCGAGGCAGCCGTGTAGGTGTTTACCTATGCCGCCATCTTGGCTCCTCCTGCCTCTTCACATATTTTCTTTAGGTTTATAGTTGTATATTGGGGGAGGACTAGTCCAGTAGCATTTACACTCCTGCTGGCTAGATGCATGTATTTGATATGCATATTAAGAGTCTGATTTGCCACCCAATATCCATTCCTAGCCCAATTTTCCCTCTCTACCTCCCAACTGCAGAGACTGAAAAAGTTAGATTTCTGTATAAGAAGGAATGGTTCTGGACCTGGCCTAGCCAGTGATACAGAAGAGAAATTCTTCTGAGGTTTCTGCAGACAATTTTACTTCCTGATAAAAGGAGAGAGACACTAAAGGAGAGCTCTCTCTCATTAGCTTGGCCTGCATTTACCTCTTGACTTCAGTATGTGAGCACTCAATGTTTTGTGTTATGATAGCCATCTTAGATTATGAGGTAACAAGTCCAAGAATGAAAAGTCAGCGCACTGAGAATGGTGAAAATTAACTTCAAACCATCCTTAAGGTATGACCAGTTCTGAGATGCCTCCCTATGAGCTTCATGTTATGTATAACTCAACATCCTTGTATTTGAAGTCTGTTAGTTTTTGTTGTTGTTTTGTTATATACTAGTATAGCCAGAACATCCCTAACTAACTTAGAATTTATATCTGTATCCCAAATAATTGGTCAATTATAGACAGTTTATTTAAAAAAAAACTATTGAAACAACTGTTTTCTCATATACTAAATTATGATATATATTATCATCTTTTTATGGACTTTCTAGTTTACTCCATTGTTGTATCTGTGTAGGGCAAGAGTTTCTACTGCCCTTAAGTTATGGCTCATAATATTTCTTTTCATCTTTATAATACTCTTTTAGGCCCAATGTCCTAGTAATTTTTAAAGTGATTTAGAAAAACACTTTGGGAACCTTGTTCACATCCCACATGATTCAGGGTTCGGGTTCTGGAGAAGGCTGCACACAAACTAAAAGAGACTAGAAAAGCACTAATTTTGAAAGTGGGGCCAGGCAGTAGCCCAACTCTAGTCAACTCGCTCTGGCTTTTCCATCCCTTTTATTAAGATTAAGATTAAAATTATAGAATACACTCACATCCCTTAGGCAGGAAATTCCAATAAAAGCCAATCAGTGAATTTAGGGCTAATAGATGGGGGCTGCTTCAACTACCAATATCTAGTAATTAGCTCTAACCCTTTAGAGCAATTAAGGTTGACCAGCCCTCCGAATTCCCTGTCCAGAGCTCCCTATTATTAAAACAATGATTGGCTTCTAGCATTCAACCTTTTCTACTTTTTAAGGGTCACGAGATTGGTAGAGAATTGACGGTAATGTAGACATATTCTCAAGGTTTTGTGGAAAGAAGATGAAGGCTGTTAATATTTTGGTATTTTCTGTTAAACATCAGTGTTGCATGTAGAAATTTCAAGTGCAGTATGACTTTAAGGAGAAGAAAGCAAAGAAATTTATTTCAAAGTCATAAATAGCTGCTTTTTTATGGGTTGAGAAAAAATGCAGTTTGAAAGTTGAGATCAAAAGCATTAGCAAATAGGGACATTAGTTGTACAGTAATAAGAAAATATAATGCCCCTGTTCTCTTTTTGCTTAAGTGATAAGCAATTAGTTTGCTTTCGGAGATTTGCAATGTGATAGAAGCTGAGAAAAGCAGGCCCTTTAGTTTGCTAACTGAAGCTGTCAGCTGGGAAGGATATTTTGCTTGAGCGTTGACTAGGGGTTAAATGAACTGAAAAAAAAAGTGGGTAATTTTTGTTGCTTTTCCATTTATTGTAATGGCAAATATCTGCATTTTTTCTTCTTCTGCCAGTTCTAAAAGCTAGATTTGAACAATTATCCATGTAAACTAATATGAACAGCAAAAGGGCAATAGGATTTGAAACCACTTGCTCTTTGAACAATACGATTCTCATCTGGACTTTGGCTAATGTCATTGATAAGTACTGAAAGATGCCTTTAAAAACCTGCTAGAATTAAATAATATAGTTCTGAAAAAAATAATATTGAATGCATAGTTTTCTAGCTTAATCTTAATTATTCAGCCTAACGTTACTAATCCTTTCTGAGTCAATTAGTTTATACATTTATTGATCAGTGTTTATTGAATGGCTACTATGTTCCAGGCACTGTTCTAGATGCTGAAGGTACAAGAATGAGCAAAGCAGATGAAAAGCTCAGTCCTTATGGATACATTTTTATTTTGGAAAAATAGCCAATAAACAGATAAACAAGAAAGCAGTATGTCACATAGTCATACTTTATGAAGAAATATAATATAGGGTAGGAAGAATAGAGTGATGGCATGGGGGTGCTAAAAGTTGATATTTAATTAAAGACCTAAAGAAACTGAAGGAATAGCATATGGAGCTCTCTTAGGAATGGCTGTTGAAGGAAAGGGAACAGCAGGTGCCAAGGCCTTGAGGTAGGAGCATGTTTGATGAATATACCCATATCTCTTAGGAACAAGGAGAGTGGTGGGTGATGAAGCCAAGTGGTAGCTAGAGGCAAGGCTATGGAGGGCCTTGTAGGACAATGGTAAGAAATTCAGGTTTAAAAAAAATTTTTTTTAAGAGATAGAAAGTCATTGGAATATTTTAAGATAAAGAATGACATGACATACATGTTTTAGCATTATAACTTTGGCTGCTGTACTGAAATTAAACTGGAAGGGAGAAGGATTAAAGCATAGGTGCCAATTATGGAGCTGTTGAGTTAACCAAGGTGAAAGGCAATGGTCTTGGACCAGGTTGTAGGATGTTGACAATAGTTAGATAATGCATGTATTTTAAAGGTAGATCTGATAGAACTTGCTGATATATTGGATGTATGTCTGAAAAGAAGAAGAGTAGTTAAGGTTATCTTGGAGGTTTGGACCTTACTGAGATGGGGGAAAATGTATGAGTAGGTTGGGAAGGAGAATGGGATTGGAGTTGGAAAAGTGCAATGGTTCAGTTTGAGACAATGACCTTTGAGTTGCCCTTTAGACATCAAGGGTGAGGTCTGGGCTGGAGATAAAAGTTTGGAGTCATCAGCACATAAATAGCACTAAAATCATTAGACAGGATGAGATCACCCAGGATGAGTATGGAAAGAGAAGAAAGAGGTCTGAGCTCTGAGGCACTTCACATTATTTACTTGCTCTATGACTTTTGACAAGTCTCTTGATTTCTGTATTTCTCAATTCCTAATAGAATGTTGAACAATAAAACTATGTGAGCCACAAATGAGACCCACAATCATAATTTAAAATTTTTAGTAAGCACATTAAGGAAAGTTTTAAAAAGAGAAATTAATTTAAATAATATTTATTTAACACAATGGGATAGGCAGAATATAGGACCCAAACATGTCCAAGATACCTGAAATGTAAGTATTGTTTCCTTTCCTTCTTTTTTTTTTTAAAAAAGAATATTTTATTGCTTTTTAGAGAGAGAGAGGAAGGGAAAAAGAGAAACATTCTTTGGAGAGCTCAACATCAATCGGCTGCCTCCTGCATGCATCCCTCCTCCCCCCAAACACACACTGAGGTCCAGGGGATCATAACATGAGCAACCTTTTTGTGCATGGGGACAATGCCCAACCAACTGAGCCACACTGGTCAGTGTGAGTATGTTTCTTACATGGAGAAGGTACTTTGCAAATGTGATTAAAGTTAGAATGATCAGACTATGCTGAATTATTCATGTGAGCTCAATCTAATCACATTCGTTCTTGAAAATGGAGAATCTTGTCCTAGCTGGGTGGCTCAACTGGTTGGAGTATTGTCTCATACACCAAAAAGTTGTGGGTTTGATTCCTGGTCAGGGCACATACCCAGGTGGCAGGTTTGATCCCTGGTCAGGTCAGGTTGTGTACAGGAGAAAACCGATCTCTTTCTCTCTCTCTCTGCCCCCCCCCCCCCCCCCCCCCCCCCCCCCCCCCCCCCCCCCGCTCTACTCCTCCCTTCCTCTCTAAAAACTAATAAAAGTGTGTTTTATTTCTAGTGAAAATTAAGGGGGGGGGGAATCTTCCCCAGGCTGTGATCAGAGAGATATTAAGAAGGAAGGGGGATAAAAGAGAAGATATTGCTGGCTTTGAAGGTAGAACAAGGTGGGGGGGCACTAGCCAAAGGATGTGGGCAACCTCCAGAAGCTGGAAAAAGCAAGGATACAGACCATCATTTAGAGCCTCCAGAAGGAATGCAATCCTGCCCAAACCATGATTTTAGCCCACTAACCCTGGGCCAAGCTGTTGAACTGCAAAAATGTAAGATAATAAATTTGTGTTGTTTGAAGCCACTAAGTTTGTAACACTTTGTATGGCAGCAATAGGAAAGGGATGTACTCAATATACCCTCGAAATGAGCATTTTCAGTTGCAATCAATATAAAAATTAGTAAGATATGTGTTTTATAGGTACAGCACATCTCAATTTACACTAGCCTTACATGGCTGCTTGTTATTATTTTGGACATTTCCTTTCTAATTAGTGCAGTGAGGACAAGACAAACCAGTTTAGTACAAGGAAGAACATGTATGATGATTAATTTTATGTCACCATGGCTGGGTCATAGTTCTCAGATATTTTGTCAAACATTATTCCAGAATGTTCTATTTTTATGAAGATGTGTTTTTTTTTATGAGATTAATATCTAAACCAGTGGCCTTTGAGTAAAGCAGGGTACCCTCCATAATGCAGGTGGGCCTCATCCCATCAGTTGAAGATCTTAATAAAACAAAAACTGATTTACCTTGAACAAGAAGGAATTCTACCAGCAGACTGTCATTAGACTCAAACTGAAACTCTTTCCTAAATCTCCAAAGCCTTTGAGCCAATTCCTTGAAATAAATCTCTATATATACACTTCCTGGTGGTTCCATTTCTCTGGAAAACCCTGATTAATACAGTATGAATTTGAGACAAAGGAATGATACACATCATGCTTAAACCTCCTCCTCTCCCTGTGTCCAGAGTCCATGCTTTTGTAGAATAGTGCTCACTCTGGAGAGAGAAAGATGTGAACTGGAAGTGGGTGAATGGGGCAGGAGGAGAGATGCTATGCTGTCCAGGAAGCTGAGAGGAGGGGAATATGAGGGAAGGGTCTGTGCTGGGATGGACTTTGGAAAGAAAGAGCATATTTTCTCTCAAGGCAGAGAGAGGACCAGAGAGGTCTGGTCTGCAGTCTTGGGAAGGCTGGTTTCGCTTGGGTGGAAACATTTTGAGTCTTGTCAAGGGCCAAAGGCCTGGAGCCTATACTACTATTAGCTTAGCAGTGCTGCCATAGTAAAATACGACAAGCTGGGTGGCTTAAACAATAGAAATTTATTTTCTCAGTTTCAAGGGTGCTGGAATCCAAGATCAAGGTGCCAACAAGTTTGATTTCATCTGAGGCCTTGCTCTGTGGTTTGCCCTTTTGCTGTGTGGTCACATCTTTCCTCTGCATGCACCCACTGGGTCCCTCTATGTGTCTTAAAATCCTTTACTTAGAAGGACAGGGTCAGGTTGCATTAATGCTCACCCACCCGAAGGAGGCCATTTTAACTTAATCACATCTGTAAAGGCTTTATCTCCTGATAGGAGTCACATTCTGAGTTAGGGGCTCCATGTATGAATTCTGGTGGACACAATTCAGCCCATGATGTGGTCCCATCTAAGTCTGTCTCATTGACTCCTAAAAGAAGAAATAGTACTTAGTTTACAAGAAGTGTTGGATAAATATGTAGAGATGGTATACATCTTTGTTTTAAGACGGAAGAATTTATTTTTTTAAAATATTTTTATTGATATTTTTAGAGAGAGGAAGAGATAGGGAGAGAGAAAAAGAAACGTCAATGTGAGAGCTCAACATCTATTGGCCGATTCCCACACAACCCATACCCGTGATGGAGCCTGCAACCCGGGCACTTGCCCTGATCTGGAATCAAACCAGCAGCCTTTCAGTTCATGAGACGATGCCCAACCAAGTGAGCCACACTGGCCAGGGCTGGTATATATCTTAAAGAACTCTCGATGAAGTAGGAAATACTTTCAGGTTAGAGATGCAGGCCTGAGTGGGTCTGAAGTCACAGTGGGTTCCAGGACTGGGAAGGCCCCTACCTGGCCATCAGACACAAGCGGTGATCCTCCTGGCAGAGGCAAAACAAAAGCTAATGAGTTGCTCAGTCCATCACTTGCTGCCCCAAGCCTACCTAATTGGAGTCAGATGGGTCTGAGTCCTGGCTGGATTGGAGGGAAAAATGTGAGAAAAGGGGCAAATGTGACAATGACAGGAAATTGATTAAGGACCTAGCTTTTGGTTCCTTTTCAGAATTTATATATCATCTGACTCTCACATTTGCTGGGGGAAGAAGCTTTGCTTTTATATTCTGAAATGTGTTAATTTTCTCATGAATTAAGAAAAAAAAAGTCTTCAGTATGTTCTAGGACACTGGTGAGGTAGGCATTCTTATTCTAAAGAGCATTATCGTTTGCCTATGGACAGAGGCATTTGGGGGTGGAGGGAGCCATGTGTTGGGCTACAAGGATGTAGCAACAATGAATGAGGCCTGAGAATCAGATTGTGCTTCAGCGTGACTGTTCAGTGCATCTGGAAATAAATGTCACATTGCTCTCTTTCCCCTATGGCCTGAGGTCTCCTTGCCCTTCCTCCTTTTCCCTCTTCACTCTGCATCTGTAGGACTTTGTTAGGAAATTTCAGGGGGAGAGAAGACATGGAAATGTGAGAGCACATGGGTGAGTTCAGAGAATGTGTAACCAGAACATGGGGCAGGGCTGGGAGGAGCTCAGGAGGTGGTTGAAACCTTGGGAGAACCCTGATTAGATGTTCATCTGTAAAAGGATGCAATGGGGGAAGGGTTGAAGAAGCAGAGTGACACGACTTGAATCTAGTCTGCACACTATAGCTGCCTGCATTTGTTTGTTTGTTTGTTTATTATTTTTTATTTAATAAATCTTTATTGTTCAGATTATTACATTTGTTTCTCTTCACCCCCCAGCCCCCGCATAGCTCTCCTTCACCTGGCTCCCACCCCTCCTTCTACCCTTATCTCCCCCTGATTGTCCTTATCCAAAGGTGTATGATTTTTGTCCAGTCTCTCCCTGCACTCCCCTCACCTCTTTCCCCTGAGAATTACCAGTCCACTCCCTTTCTATGCTCCTGATTCTATTATATTCACTAGTTTATTCTGTTCATCTGATTTTTAATTAGCTTAGTTTTTAGATTCACTTCTTGATAGATATGTATTTGTTGTTCATAATTTTTATCGTTACCTTTTTCTTTTTCCTCTTCTTAAAGAGTACCTTTCAGCATTTAATAATACTGGTTTGGTGTTGATGAACTCTAGCTTTTTCTTATCTGTGAAGCTCTTTATCTGACCTTCAATTCTGAATAGCTTTGCTGGGTAGAATAATCTTGGTTGTAGGTTCTTGCTATTCATCACTTTGAATATTTCTTGCCACTCCCATCTGGCCTGCATAGTTTCTGTTGAGAAATCAGCTAATATTCCTATGGGTGCTCCCTTGTAGGTAATGAACTGTTTTTCTCTTGCTGCTTTTAATATTCCCTTTTTTGTCTTTTGCTCTTGGTATTATAATTATGATGTGTCTTGGTGTGGTCCTCTTTGGATTCCTTTTATTTGGGGTTCTGTGTGCTTCCTGGACTTGTAAGTCTATTCCTTTCACCAGATGTGGGAAGTTTTCAGTCATTATTTATTCAAATAGGTTTTCAATATTTTGCTCTCTCTCTTCTTCTGGCACCCCCATAATTATGATCTTGGTCGGCTTGACGTTGTCCCAGAGACTCCTTACACTATCTTCACATTTTTGGATTCTTTTTTCTTTTCCAGTTGAGTGCTTTCTGTTTCTTTGTATTTCAAATCTTGGACTTGGTTCTTCCATTCCTTTAGTCTGCTGTTAGGTCTCTGTATAATATTTTTTATTTCAGTCAGTGTATGTTTAATTTCTAGTTGGTCCTTTTTCATCTCTTCTTGGATCTCACTAAATTTATCTATCTTTCCTAGGAAATTTTTGAAAAACCTTATAACTGTTGTTTTGAACTCTATATCCAGTCATTTGTTTTCCTCCATTTCTTTAATTTGTGATCTGTTTCTTTGTCTCTGCATTTTCACTATGCCGGGAGAACTTCTGTGTTGGAATCAGCCTTATGATACAAGACTTGCAAAACTGCAAAAGCTTCTCTGTTGAGCTTGGATGGGGTGGAGTCTCAGGGCCTAGCAGACCACCTTGGCTTCCAGTCAGGCCAGCCCCACATGGCCCCTGGGACTCAAGTGTCTCTCGGTAATCACTGCAGTCGTCTCTGTGTGTATGTGCGTTTGCCTCTAGGCCTCTGCCTTTCCAGTTCCCTTGTCTGGGTCCCCAGGGTCTCATCCAAAACTAGGGTTCAGTGCAGTTAGAAGTGGCACAGCTGGGAAGCTCTGTCTCCTGTCCACTAGAGAAAGCCAGCAGTATAATCAACAGTCTGTCCTATGTGCGCAGTGGTGTGCCAGATCTCTGCTCCTCTAAATTTCCATGCACTCCTCCCTTTTCACAGTCAAGACTCCCCCTGTATGAGTCTTGCCTTGAACTGGGGTTCAGTGCCATAGGATAAGGGGTTCACTGCAGTTGGGAGTCTCCATCTCCCTCCTGCCAGAAGAAGCCAGCCAGGCACCCTGCTGCCCATTCTCTCCATGTACGCTTCTCCATACCTCAGCTTTTTGCAGCCCCTCTGAGTCTCCATAAGCCCCTCTTTCCTTCTATTTGCAGAATTTCCACTCAGCCAACTTTCCTGTGGTTCTGGATGATGTCTGCACTGTCTTTTAATTGTAGTTTTGAAATTGTTGTGTGAGGCAGCAGTTTAGGTGTTCACCTATGCCACCATCTTGGTTTCTCTAGCTGCCCGCATTTGTATGGTCTGTGAGCTACAAAAGGTTCTCCATTGTTAGTGTATGTTCTGCCCAAGTGAGCACAAAAGTTTCTACATTTTTAAAGGGTTAGAAAAAAAGAAAGGAAAGAAGCATGATTGTTAGGTAGTAGGAAGAAGAAAAGATACACGATGTATTGTCAACAAAGCCCAAAAAATTTTACTTTACACTGCTGACCCTGGGCTAGATTTAGAAGACAATACCTACCATCTATTGAATGCTTATTGAATACTAGGGTTTAATGCCTATTATCTTGATACACAAAATTAATGTCCAGGGCCATACAGCTAAGCGGATGAACCAGGATTTGAACAGCTGTGACCTCTCAAGTTGGAGCTCTTTCCACTCTCAGATGAGGGCAAACATGAGGCTGGGCCCTGGGAGGCAGCAGTGGGGCTTCTATGATGCTAAGTCATCCAGTCTTAGAAAGCAGGCTGAGATGAGCAACTCCTCACCCAGCCTACAGTCCTGGAGGAAAGATGAAGGGGGCAATTGCTTCACCTGGACACTCCTCCTCCTGGGCATTCTCTCCCTTGAAATTCTCTCCTGCCATCCTTTCTTCTCAAGTTCTTGCCAATGCCTTTCTCATGTCATTTATTGAGTTTTAGAGAGAGAGCAAGATTATATGCTCTGACTGGAAATTGAACTCGTGCAACCCTTTGGTGTACAGGGATGATGCTCCAACCAGCTGAGCTACCCGGCCAGGGCTCATGCCATTTATTTTGTAATCAAGCCGCCTGGAGTAGCGAAGAGGACAGTGGAATGAGAGACTTGCATTCCAGCTCTGGGCCTGTCATTACCAAGACCCTGACCTGCGCAAGTTGGCAGACGCTGAATGCACCAAGTCCACAGTTGGGGAGGCTGTGAGAAAACTGGAACACATAACACCAGTGGCCGTACTTCTTGGTGAAACCTTCCAATAAGCTGAATTTGAAAATTCTGGAAACTTAAGAACATAAATAGATAAAATCTATCTATTTATAGGTTAATGAAGTAATAAAATCTCCACTAAAGTATCCATTGCAATATAATTTATGTAATAAATAAATTAATAGTAACTTAAATATCCAATATTAGAGAAACAATTGAATAAGTTTTTGTTTATCTACCTGAAGAAAAAAGTCAGATTGAAAATAAAAATTATAAAGCCTATGTGGCAACAAAAAAAGGCTTGTTTCTTTTGTAAGTTGCATAATTGCTCGTTGTGGAGTTGGACACCTGAAACTAATATAATATTATACATTAACTATAATTAAAAAAATGTTAAAAATACAAGCAAAAAAAAAAAAGGTGATTGTGTATGGACCAAGATTGTAAGCCCAGATACAAAACATAAAGGGTGTATATGGTTATTTTTTTCCTCTCTTTTTTCTTTTCTTCATTTTAGGTTCCTATAATAATAATTTTTTTATGAACTCAGGAAACTAGAATTGTGTTAATGCCTTAGTGGTTTTGAATAAAGGTTGCTTAAAATATATAGCAGATGATTGGTTCCTGGAAAAGCAATTGATGTTTTCAGATAATGAAAGGCAGTGCATACTTTTAATATTTCCTTTTAAATAGTGTTTTTGGTCAAGGGGAAGAATGACCAGGCGGCTGCTGTGGTCTGAGTGTGGGCCTCTAACATACCTCCTGGCAGAGGTGTAAGGGGGCCAAATAGTGTTGTTTTGTTGGCCAAAGTGAATATTGCATTATCTGCACGTAGTGATTATTTTATGGAGGGCTTGAGATCCAAGCATGTATAATTAGGTCAGGGAATTTTGGTGCCATAATTGTGAAAGAGTGCTCTCTGAAAGCATCCTAAGCTGGAAGAATGTAAGTTTGAAGGTGCTAGGGGCCATCCATGCTGTCATATGGAGACAATGGGGGCAAAGGGAGAAGAGAGAGAGAGAATGAATGGGATGGCAACATTGTTTGAGTAACTTGATCCAGCTGTTCCTGAATGTAATCATACCTTGAACCTCTTGCTCAGATGAGCCAATAGTTTATTCCTCTTTCTCGCTTCCTTATCCCCGCTTCCTTCTCCCTTCTCTCTCCCTTTTCCTCATTCAGCTAGAATGGGGTTCCTTCCAAGATTCCTGGGGAATCTTGCACTCCCACCCCAGGGGAGGTAGAGAAGTGACAGAGGTAAAGTGGACGGCTGGGAAGGAAGTGAGTCCTGACTTGGTCAGTACAAAATCCTATTGAAGCTGTGTGCACCCCGGTAGGGACAAGTACATTTTACACAGGGGAAAGGGCTGTTGGCAGGAGGGCTGCTGTCAGAGAAGGATGTTTGTGGGAACTCTGGCATGTGTGTTGGTGGGAATGTGGAGTGCTCAGTATAGCTGAAATGCAGATGTTAGCATGCAGGTAACTTTCAGCCAGCCTCAGAAGGTAGATCACAAATCATCAGCAGGTCTGCTTGGTGTTTTTATTACTATTCCTTCTTGATGGTTCCTCCTGAATAATTATTACTCTGTAGGCTTTGGAAAAATGCCTTGTACATTTAATATTAAGCTATTTCTCATTTTTATTCTCCTGATTCTTACCGCTTTATTCCAAAGTTGCCTTCTGACTGTTTAACGGTAAAGATTTGTGTGCAGCTTAAATCAGTTGCTAACATCAGAGAGTCCGGTGCATGTATAATAAAGATGTGTTGCAGTGAGGGAATGATTGCAATCATGGTTTTCAAATCTGTGACAGTAAACTCTCTGCATAAATAGAATAAGAATGTGATTTCGGTGCATCTGCACCATCAGATATATGATACCTAGCGTGGCTCAGATACCTGCCCTGCCCTCTGAGGAAGCAAGAAGAGTATTCAGAGCGTCTGTGCAGGTGCTGAGAAGTGTGTGACCCTCACATTTTTATGTGGAAATCCCAACACTCTTAGAGGTGGAGCGTTTGTGAGAAGATTACTAGTAGGTGATGAGGGTGAAGCCCTTATGAATGGGATTAGTGCTCCAATGAAGGACTCCAGGGATCCCAGACCGATGTTGGAGCAAAAGCTAGCAGGTTTGATTCCCAGTCAGGGGATATACCAGATTGTGGGTTCCATCCTGGTCAGGATGAGTACAGGAGGCAGCCAATAGATGTTTCTCTGTCACATTTCTCTCTCTCTCTCTCTCTCTCTCTCTCTCTCTCTCTCTCTCTCTCTCTCTCTCTCTCTCTCCCTTCCTCTTTCTCTAAAAAAAATCAATAGAAACATATCCTTGGGTGAGTGTTTTAAAAAAAGAGAGAGAAGGACTCCATGGAGCTCTCTTGCCCCTTTTACCTTGTGAAGGTGCAGCAAGAAGACAATCCTCTCCCGCATCTGCTCCCTACTCCCCCACTGAATCTACTGGTGCCTTGAGCTCAGACTTCCCAGCCTGCAGCACTGTGAGAGTTAAATATATGTGTATATAGCACCCCCTCTGTGGTATTTTTGTTACAGTAGTCTGAAAGGACTGAAGCAATTAATGCATTGGTCATTGCCTGCTTATTCTCTGCTCTCATCCCCACCTGGCTGGGCTCTGCCATGTACTTGGGTGGACAGACGCTAAGTCCCAGCAGGCTGTTTCCCAGACTCTCAGCCAGCTGACTCTGACTAGACTCTGCCAATGGGAGGCCAAGGCTGGGTTGAGTTAGGAGGAGGGGAGAAGGGACTCCCCAGTCCTGTTTCCAACTCTTGCCATTCTCTAATAGGCACAATGGTCGCTGTGGGGCCAGGGTCTTCTGGTCTCCCCAACCCCCAGGTGGAGCCTCGCTGTCACAAACTCCCCCTCTCACCAGCCTCAGTGGTCCCCGAGAAATGGAGCCCCCACAGTTCCAGCCCCTCCGTTCAGGTTCTGGGCCTCATTAACGCTGTCTTTCCAATTTGTTCTCCCAGACTGAGCGGTGGTGCTGTGGGCTCTCCTGTGCTTCAGCCTTGTCCCTGCATATGTCCAAGTCCTAACCCACCACTGCAGAATGCGAGCATTTTGACCAGGAGCCCTTGCAGAGGTAATTAGGTCAAGATGAGGTGGATCCTAATCCAATAGGACTTATGTCCTTAATGTGAGGAGGTGAGGGCACAGGCATGGAGGAAAGGCTCAGGAAAAACCAACCTGCCAGCACCTTGGTCTTGGACTCTGACCTCCAGAACTGGGAGAACACAAACTTCTGTTATCTCAGCCCTCTTCTGTTTTATAAGGTCAGCCTTGACACAATTACAGGTGGTGTCCCTGTATCTCCGGTTCACTTATCGTCTCTCCCATGCATCCTCGGCCCTCTCTTGTGGCCAATTTCCTATAAAATTCCCTCTTTGAAACCCATGGAGTGGGTTTGTTTTTCTGACTGAAGCCTCTAATAAATGTCCTATGTGTACATAAAAATCTTTCTATAGACATTGACACAAGGATGGATGATTTTTTTTTTCTTTTTGCTTTTGTAAATTCATTAGGAAATATTCTAGCTGGGCCAGTGTGGCTGATCAAGGAATTACAACAGATAGGGTATTTAACATCATGCTGCCCTCCAAAAATGGTGTTTAAAAATCATACATTCTCATATTGATGTTTCTCTCTCTCTCTCTCTTTCTCCCTTCCCCCTCACTAAAAAATAAAACGACAACAACGTATCGTTGGATGAGGGGTTAAAAAAAAGATGGAGAGAGACTCCAGTAAGCTCTTGACCCATGAACCAGGAGGTCGTGGTTTGATTCCCAGGCAGGATACATGCCCAGATTGCGGCTTGATCATCAGTAAGGGCTTACAGGAGGCAGCCAACCGATGATTCTTTCTCATCATTGATGTTTCTATCTCTCTCTCCCTCTCTCTTCCTCTCTCTGAAACCAATAAAAACATATTTTTAAAAAAGAAATATTCTATTTTTGTATACAATGCCAAGGAGCTATTTAAGAAAAACCAAATGATTATTTTTTGCACTTAATCCTAGTGGACTGTGCTAACATCCTTTTCTCAGCTTGCATTGAGAACTCTGTCAGTGATTTCCTCTGAGTGTACAGTAGCTAAGTGGCTCATCCCCTGGCTGTGGAAACAGTGTTAGCTTAGTGCCATCTCTATGTGGCAATGCCTAGTGAAAGCTGACTGAAGTGAGTATGATGTACCCAGCAGTCAAAGACCTTATCATGGGTAAACTTGAAGTCTTGTTAAATGAGGTGCTTTTGGTCACAGTCTTGCCTAAACACTGGGATAACTCCTACCAGTTCCTTTAGGATGTCCCTCTGCTGTTTTCTTCTCTAGGAAACTTTTCTTCATATTGCTCCCTCACCCTAAAGAATATGTTATGAGCTGGGTTTCCCAGGATGCAGATTCTAGGAAGAAGGGATCTTATGGGGGAATGCTCTTGGGAAACTGTGAGGAAGAATTTGAACTGCAGCGCAGTTGCAAAAGCATTCTCAACTAACCCAGTGGCTGTGAGACTGAGATGGCACCTTGATGATCCCGTGAGGTCATGGATGTGGGCAGCCTAGGAGGATGCGTGGTCTCCTAAGTAAAGCAGCTTCCTCAGTGAAGGTCAGAAAGACACAGCTGTGAGCTGTCAGCCATGCAAGAGCGGGATCAAGGTAGCATACAAGGGTGCCCACTATGATTGGTCTAGTGTAATTCTCAGGGACCAAGGTGCACAGCGTAGTGTATTGTGATCATGCCTTTCTATGTCTGTCTGAGACTGTGGGTTCAGAGACAGGAGGACCTCATTACATCATTCATTGTATTTCCAGCATCCAGTAAAAACATGGTACATGGAAGGCACCTGAAAAATGTTGCATTTAGTGGAGGAAAGATATTTGCTTTTATCTTTAGGAATTGCTACAGGTAGGGTACTTAACATCATGCTGCCCTCAAAAAACGGCATTTAAAAACCTTACTTTCTATCCCAGTCTGGAGAGGCTATGCGGTTTAGCCTCTAGTGAAAACCCTGGAGGACATAGTTTGGGCACAGCAGGAGACTCGACACTGTGCCAGGAGTTTGATCATCAACAGAGAAACATGTTGAGATGGACTCTGTCAGGAACTCTGAGCTCCGGCCGCATGCGCTCTGGGCGTTGTGTCCCTTCAGCTGTTGTGTTCCCAGCCAGGAGTCAGAGGCAGTGCTCTGTGCATTGTTGATCTGCCCTGGCCTCCAGCTGCCCCAGAGTCCCCAGGCCATCGACCGACCCTCAGAGACAGGCAAGAAAAAGAGCTGAAAGGTGGCAACATTAACAGGAAATAAAACATTTTTATTGAATATCCGGGTAATATGTGAAGTTATTTTTAACAACAATCAGAAAACTACTGTGGAATTCACTACACGAAGTGAAACAAAATTTAAATCACCTCATCAAAAATGAAGGTAAAATACAGCTAAAGTAGTTGGCTCGCGGGCCACGAGCCATATGGCAGAAGGAAACACCCCAACATTTCTACAAGATACAGAGAAAACCCACACATAGAAACACTCAAGCAGGCAGTAAATATACACAAAGGCAACTAGGATCTTTCTAGAGCATCCAATTCTAACACTTTGCACAGCTTTGTCAGAAAGGTCCATGTGGCTTATCTGAGGGTGAATCTTGGTCTTAGAGCAAGTGCGGTCACTGACTTGTGAGAGGTGGTATAGTACCAACTGATTCGGTGGTGACAAGACCCCACGTCTGGCAGTGTTGCAAGAGATGCATTAGAAGTACTTGAATGCAAGAAATCATGTGTCTTCGGCAGCTTGAACCTGCTTGTTTTGAAGTATTGTTTCAGTGTAAACAACTTAAAGCTGAATACAATAAAATGAGATGTCAGTTTCTGGTATTTCAGGAATTTTTACAAGTCAATCAACTCCCTCTCTTTGATCGGTTTTGTTCTTTACAATGGAAAGATTCTCATTTGACTCTTCTGTTCAAACTGGTATCTAGTCTATCTCAAACCTTCCACATTTGCTAATATCTATGTTTTTCTTTCTTTCTTTTTTTTTCTTAAAGTGTGGACCATCTACAGAAGAGGGAGATGCTATTCTTTTGTCCTTTTTGTCTGTCCCAGTTCTAGAGTTTGCTATCATTGGGCTGAAAGGTCAAAGGGCATGCCTCTTCTTGGACAAGGAAAGAATAATGACAAGAATTCAGGAAACCGCTAACACCATATTCCAAGCCTCCCACCAGCCCTTTTTGAATTCTCTTTGAGTTGTTAAGAAAAAAATTGTGGCTTTTTTTTTTTTTTGAACATGAGGCTTCTGCCTAGTTTCCCTCCACTGTGTTTTGACATTGGTGAAGATCAACTCCCACCTCAGTGCATCTCAACTGTCTGTGGCCTGGAGTTAAAATGGGCCACTGAAGTGAGTGGGAAAAAAGACTCGGTGCAGTGTGACAACAGGCTGCCCTTCAGAGTGATTGTCTGCCATCGTGGGGGAAAATATGGAATATTGCACAGTGCTTGACAATATGCTGTGTCTCACCCCCTTCTGTGTATTTTCCTTGTCTTATGCATAGCTTTTCAGTTCTGAGTTGGTCCTTTGTAACAAGAACTGTTTGTGCTACACACACTTCGGGCAGTGCAGTAGAGGGAATGGCAGTATTGTGTACAATATCACTACGGGATAAATTGAGTGCTATCCACTGAGGAAACTACGTGTCTAAGCACACACGGCAGTCACAGTGTTACACAGAGCAGTCCTTGAAGACTTATGGAATGACTAGTAGCTTCATAATAGTGCCATTTACTACATAATAACATTGAAAACATTTAAAAACTCTTCCTAAGTCAAGCATCTAGAATACATAAGAGGTTGCTTCAGTTTTCTAGAACTTGTTCTTGGTTTTGTTTCACCTTTTTTAAAGGACAAATTAAAACTTCTTTAAGTAAAAAGAGCATATAAAAAAGATCACTAGCTGTCTGTTTTGGCTTAATCGAAGTGCATTCAGAACTATGGCTAATTGTTTGCTTTTCATCTTTTGATGGAATTACAATACTGCCTGTTTACCACAAAGTAACTTTGTGTAATAAGCACAGATTGCTGTGTTAAAAATATTCTGCATTCCTTCTCATCTGGTTTTGTATAATAAAATATCTTGTTACAAAGTCTAGTGTGTAAATGTTTTGGAATTATTAGAGGTGTGAAATCTGGAACAGAATTCACAGGATGCACATTTTGTATAAAGGTGATAATGGAGAGCTACTTGTTTCTTTTTAAATAGTCAGGCAATATTTCAGAAATGCTGACTTCTCCCCTTAACATCTTCCCACCCACCCCATCCCTAAACAAATGCACACACACATGCACACACGCACACATGCAGACACACACACACACACACACACACACACACACCATCAAGTTGCTATTCTATATGCAGTAACATGAAATAATTGATTCCTGTTCAATTGCTCCTTCAAATGTAAGAGTGAAGCCCTGGTTTTAGCTTTGTAGATATGTACAGACAGATGCTGTTCTGTTTTGTGGCTATACTTCCTAGATGCTGCTCAGATCATGCTAATTTGCCTGTGAAGAAATTCTACAAAATTGGATGCACCCACCAAATATGTGGTGTAAGTGTATCTTGGTACTCAAATGATTCAATAGAAAGCTCAGGTTTAAATTGTCCTTTAAGATGTCAGTTTCACTGTACTAGTGCCTTACAAGTTGATATTTTTGCTGGGAATGCAGACGGTACTATATATACCATATAATATATTATCAGCTCTCCTATATCTCAGTCAATTTACATAGTTTAAAATAGAACATCTTATTAAAAACATCTAGATATACACAGATTAGGAAACACTTACAACATACAAATACACAACTAGAAATAAATCTGTAGCATACTGGTATGTACAACTGTGTGATACAATAAATAATTTCAGTCATGCTCTATCTACACATCATATTGCTTAACAGAAGAGTAGATTTGGAGGGCAGTTGTATGAGAAAGGACTCAGGGGCTCTCTACCTTTAAATTTGTGCAAATTAAAACAGGATTTAAAGTACCACTGAATTGTGTCAGGAACGCATGGCTGGAAAAATGCAAGGACCCATATTACTGAGGTATTTACAGATACTGGCTAAAGAGCACTATGTGGGCAAATGCAGAAAGGCTTCTTTCCTTTACTTCTTGATGGCCAGCATGGCATCAACTTCCTCCTCTACCTGTAGGGTGTGCCATTGGGCAATGGGTCGCCTGGGGTTGGCCAGCATATCTGACCAATGTCGCAGCTCAGCCCCGGTGCTATTGTAGCCCACAAAGACCTTGCCGATGGCATCATTCTTGCCAATCTTGTCATAGTCCAAAACAGTGACCACCACTTGCACTTTCTGAAAGAGGACACAAAAATAAACATTAATCACTCAGCCTATTACAAAGCTTCCTTAAGAGCTAAGGAATTGGAAATAAGAAGAACCAGTTTTTAAACATGTGAAAATGACTTGAATATGATGGCATCCCTATTTCTCCATCATTATATCATCATCACCACTATTATTATCATTGTTGTCATCACCTTCTAACTATTCAGTAAATGTTCATTTTTAGTATGTATTTGGTACTCTTCTAACTCTTTTACATACACTGCTCAATTACTTTTCACAATAAAGTCTATTAATATTGCCATTCTATCGAGAAGAAATGAAGCTCAGAGAAGGTAAGAAACCAGCCTGAGGTCATAGAAGGAATGAGTCTTTTGGTTCCCAGAATCCATGCTGTAAACCACATGCTCTGCTGCTTGTGTCAACTCGTATTCATCTCTAAATGCATTTGTTTCAGTTGTTTCATCCGGGAAATTTCTGACATTAACACTCAGACCTTTCTTTTTCTGGTTACAATTCCCAAAGCAGCCATGTACAGCCATCCCACTCTGGGATGGGAAGGAGGGGAGGTGTAGAGGCAATATTTTCCATAAAACTAATCTAGAATTTCAGCTGGTCACAAAATTGTTGTGAATAAAAGATGTGACAGTATAGAAAAAGTCTTTAAAAAGTAGTAACCAAGTAAAGATAATATTTTTCATTCATACGTGCCCTCAATAAACATTTATTGAGTGAAACTGCTATGAATCTGGCACCAACATCAAATGGAAATAACCTTTTTGGGCCACATAGGAATTTATTTTGGAGGGTTTTTGTAGTAACTTACTTTTTTGAACCGACTGAACTGGTGAAAGCAAATCCATACCATTATCACATAAAAGAAAGACTTTTTAAAAGCACATTTTAGTTCTGCTTCCTAAGCAATAAATTTATTTAGTCCAAATATACAATAGCTAGAAATGGAGTGCAAAGATAAAGGAAGACTTTCGAGTAGAGTAGAATGCATAACATCTTGTGGCGCATTAAAAAGAGCAGAAAATGCAGTGGTAGAAGCCAGGGACAGATGGGGCCCAGTGGAGTTCTGGCTGTGGTAGACTTTGTACTCTGAGGTCTGCGTTCTTGTACCAGTGTGTAGAAGAGGGTGCCCAGGTGCAGGTTCAGATCAGAGAAAATGATCACGTCTCAAAGTGAAATATAGATTGTGAAATGAAACACACTGGCGATAAAGGACACAAACTTCTGTCTTCCTTTGTGCGGCCTAGGATTATTTTATGGCCAAGGGAATTACCTACCCACTGCCGGTGTTTGGAACTGAGCATGGTTTTCAGAAACTTTCCAGGCAAATACATCAGGATGCAGTCAGGTTGCAGGGAAGGGGGCGGGGCAATTAGGACATTGTACACAAAGGTAACATGAATGGAATGGATTTTGATTATTGAGTTAGAATGTATTGATTGGTAACACTCAAGTTTCCTTCTGAAGGTGTTGGATTAATTTTTCTGGTTGCATAGATAGTTTATACATTTTGGAGGCTTGAGGAAAGGAATGCAACGTTCATGTGCATTTATAAATCAGAATTTTTTTTCTTCTCCCAGAATACATTTCTTAGGGATAGAGACAAAAAGACAGATAACCCTATAACTGCAGGATAAAGGAAACCTAACCCCCTATTACATCTTGTGAAATGCTCAGTTGCTTTCTCTAGGGAAAGCAAAGATGAGGAAAGCAGCCGCCTGGGAAGGAAAAAAAATACATTGACTTAAGGAGCAGAGGAGGAGGGATGCAGGAACAGGCGAACCATCATTCCCCGTGCCTGCTGTACTCTATGGGGCACAGGCTCTCTCCTGACAAAATGTTATCTCTTCAAAATGCTGCCCCGGAAACCCAACATATATTTTGTTTCTCATGCCCTTAATTTTCAATACATCTGCATTTGCTGCAATTTATAATTGAAAAGGGACATTTATTTTTTAAAAACCGGGTATAGAATTGTCACTCAAAGGGGGAGGTTTACAATAGGATTTTTCATCTCAATGCTCTGCCTGATATTGTTTTGCAGAATTAAAAAATTCCAAAATGCCAGAAGGTGTTAGTTTCCATAGGAAAAAAGGTCTTAGAACTTAGAAGGGTTCACTGAACAAATATTGCAAAACAAATGGTTGGAGATAATTGGATGTCTTTGGGGTTTGCCAGTGGGTCTGAAGCAGAGAGCGCACTGGTGCGGACTAGTGAACAAGTAATTGGGGGCAGGAGGCAATGTCCTCTGCAATGTCATTTACTTATGTAACAGCTGTTGAAAGTAAACAAGTAAATTCAAGTTGCTGGCATGTGGAAATGTATATGAGAAATGTTATATAAAAACCACAAATCAATGTGAGGATGGTGGGATCACTGATTTTTCAAAAACTGCCCATAGCCTGGCTGGTATGGGCAGCATGGCTCAGTGGTTGAGTGTCAACCCATGAACCAGGAGGCTACTGATTGGATTTCAGGTCAGGGCACATGCCCCAGTTTCAGACTCAATCCCCAGGAGAGTGCTTCCAGGAGGCAGATCTATAATTCTTTCTCATCATTGAAGTTTTTGACTTTCTCCCTTTCCCTTTCTCTCTCTGAAATTAGTAAAAACAACAACAACAACAAACAACAACTCTGCCCTATATAAAACACCAGCTATTAGCTACATGTAGCTGTTTAAATAAGTGAAAAATAAATGAAGTTCCTTGTTCACACAGTGACTGAAGTGCTCATTGCCCACCTGTGGCTGGTGGCTACCATATTGGACAGCACAAATGATAAAATATCTCCTTCCTCACAGAAGGTTCTATTGAGAAGCGCTGATTTATATGTTGCTTTAATCTATTGTTAGATCTATTTTCTAATAAAATGTTGATTTAAAAAAGAGACAACACTAGCATTGTGAATAGTAATAATGATGGGAACCATTTACTGAGTGTTCCTATGTGCTTGGCACTGTCCAAAGTGCTTTTATATGCATAATCTTACTTTGATGTGGATCCTATTATTACTTCTATTTGACATATGAGGAAATTCTAAGCCTCAGTTTCCCTATATATAAAATTGGGATAATAATGGAATCTCTCTCGTAAGGTTATTATAATGATTAAATGAGATTACATATATAAAGTGCTTAATTTGGGCCTAGGCACTAAATAAACATACAATAAATGTAGCTATTTCTTAGAGTAAAGGTGTGATTCCTTCATAAGATTCTGCATTCTAAGTATAGATTAAAAGTAAAAACATTTAACTGAAGAGTATTTACTGACTTGATATTCTGGGCCTGTAGAGGGCTCCAAGTTGTTTTAATGCCCAGCCTTCATTTCTCCTTCAAATATGGACAAACTTTTAAGTTATGAAAATATGGACCCATATCAAGTACTTAATAAAAAGTAGTGTCGATTTAAGATTTTAACTCTCTGATGCCCATTAAAAATTCCCAATAAATAACCCCAAATCATTGGATATGAATTTTGGATTCTAAAAGTCTAACTATGGATATGAAGTGAGAAAACTTTAAATAAAAATTAAACCTTATTTAAAAATTGCTAAATAATAATATCATATGCTATCATTTTGGCTACATGTAGCATTCTATTTTGAACATGTTAACCACAAAGTCTTCTAATATACTTTCTATCCTGACAGTTATTATCTGCAAATTCAGGATTCATTTTTATAAAAATACTCATTCACTCAGATTTAGAAACAAGGAGTTAAGTTTAAACAAATAAAAATACAACTTAGCTTAATTTTTCTATTGTTAACTGTCTTTTAAAAATAAGTTTTTATTGATTTTTTTTTAGAGAGAAAGGTAGAGAGAGAAGCATAGACACGAGAGAAAAGTATTAATTGGTTGCCTCCAGCATGCACCCCAATTGTGGAACCTGCAACCTGGCTATGTGCCCTGACTGGGAATCTTACCGGTGACTCCTTTGTACAAGGGAAAACATTTAACCAACTGAGCCACACTGGCCAGGGCTGTTAATTGTCTTTTAATAATAAAACTTAAAAATACTGCACATTTAGCATCAACTAATAAACTTCTCTTATTGCTATTTTTTTTTCTGTAAAGATGTGCTTAGAATAATTACATATTATAGCCTGGGAATAAAAAATTTATTTATTTGTTCTGGATCTTTTAATCTTTACAAATATATATTTTGGGTTAGCATAGTTGTTCTATTGGTGTCCTTATTCCTATTTTATTTCTGCTTAAGAGAAGTTCCAGCTGTGTTTGGCTGATGAGTCAGCACATCCTGGGCTGTATATGTTAGCCTTCTCCTCTTGATGTAGTTTGAGCACCAAAAATGCATGGGAATAAGAATGGTAGTTCTAATGAGGGCATGTGCTCTGGTGACGTACAATGTCTGTGTGTTTAACTTGTGTGGTCTGAATAAGTGAAATTGAATGGGAAGACAAAATTATGTTTGGCATTACCTGGATTTGCTCAAAGGGTACTTCAAAGCTGAATGACTCATTGTAGTAGGGGTTGAGTGTATTCTTTTTAATTGTTGTCTTCTTCTTCTTCAGCCTCTTGCCATTCTGCATCAGATGAATCTTCACGTAAGGATCTGAAAAACAGAAAGAAAATGTTTAGGAGATCTGAGACACATATTTTAGATTGTAATTCAGCTTATAAAAGGCCAAATATTCCCAACAGGAAAATAATTGCATAGCATATAGTTGGTGTATTTTAAAATTTAATTTTTTATTGAAAGATTTTAATCAACCTGTGGGCTAAGTTTTTTGTTTTTTGCCATTGTATTGTCAATATTTATAGTTGGATTTAGAATATGAGAGCAGTGGTATGATGGTAAACCAGCTCTTGGGATAAAAAAAAATGACTTGACATGTAGCATTTGCCAAAGTCCATGATATAAATACTGTCAGCATAGCTGATTTCAAACTACAAACAGTTTAACATCTAAAGTTCTGAATATTTAACAACTGGCTCTTGTGGGCTGGCACTGTATGGGAATAGCTCTTGATAGAGGACAAAAAAGCTGTTTCATTCATTCATTTACTTATTTAATGAACCAATGTTATTTAGGCCTTAGGGATAGAGTAGTGAATAAAACAGACCATCCATGTTTTGATGATGGAACTTCAGACTTGTGTGGGAAGTAGAAAAGAGGCTTGTAAAGAAAAGAAAAGAAATGCACATGAAATTACAAGTTGAGAAGAATGCTTAAAGAGTAGGATAGAGAGACATGTAGGAATGACATTTTTAGACCATTCAAGTAAGACCTCTCTGGGGAAGTAACTGAGATATGAAGGTTGGAAGTGAGAAGAGGCTGAGGAAGAAGAGAGAGGAGAGAGGAAAGAGAGGAGAGCCAGTGGCTATGTCTGAACATCCCAAGGTAGAGAAGACCTTCAAGGGTTTAGGGTAAAGAGAATAAGCTAGCACACACACACGTAATGAGAAAAGGAGCAGAAGATCCCCCTAGCAGCTTCCCCACGGCCTCATTAGGTAAAGGTAAAGTAAAAATTAGGTCACTGAAGGGGTAAGATGATTCTCATTTACAGTTCTCAGTACTAATGGGTAACTGACATACCTTCAAGTCACCAAGAACCAATGTCACAGTTGATAAGAAAATCTACTGTTTTCTTAAAAATTTTTTCTACTTCACATGTAATGCATGTTCATTATACAGGAAAAGAAAAATCAGAAAGCAATGTTAAAAAAAAGTGAAACTTAAATCACCCATGATTATATTCTCCTAGAATAACCACTGCTAAGCCTTCCAACATTTCTTCCCTCTCTTTCAAAACATGTATAGCTGGAAGGAACTTGACAGATGATCTAAACTGCCCACATATTTTTAGAAGATAAAACTGGGGATGATCAAAACACTGTTCTTATCTCCCTCTTCCTAACCCCAGTAGAACATAACTCCTGAGGGACAGAAATGTGGTCTGCCATGTTCACTACTTGAACTTACTAAACACTACCTTACATTATTAAGTTTTTGATGAATGACTACATGGACCTTCTTTAGGGCTTCATAATCTGGGTCTCCTTGCCCTCGTTCCTGTCTTCTTTCCATAGTCCCAAGGCCCATATTACTTGGGTTTTTCTGTTTTTGATAGTTGGTTTGTTTTTAATGCTACATCCAGTCAAACGAGATTTTAATCAAAATTAAAAATACCTTGAAAAACCAGATATGGAGATGAGAAAACAGCTCTGTCAACTAACTAGTTGGTCAGTTTTTATTTTATTTTTTTTTAAGAAAAACACTGTAAATACTAGCAAAGAAAAGGGAAAACATGGCTTCTTTCTGATAGTGTATCTTGCTATTCACAGCCAAGGTTGATTTTTGGTTCAGATACCTTGTTTGCTTATGAAGTTCCCTGGCTCCACCATCCTGACCCCTAGCACATCTACAAAATGGTCAAGTCTCCAGTTGCTCCTTGGCACTGACTAATATCCAAATACTATTAAAATCAACATTTATACTTCCTATGTTTATGAGTTAAAACTTTAACCTAAGGCATAGGTTTTTCTCAAGAGAAACACAATGACTATTTATTTATTCATTTAAGACAGCAAATGACAAGAAAGCTCCTTGTGCATCTGCCATTTGAGTAAGCAAATTAAAGCCCCAACAAGATATTAATAATTTCAGATTTCAATGTGGGCTTTGATGTTATGTGATTAATACCTCAGGGAAAACAAGGTAATTTAGAAAAGGTGATTAGCACTGTCCTTATTGAGGAGAACAGAAAGACAGGGGAAGGAGCTAGTCATCTGAAGATGTGGCAGAAGCTTGTATCATCAGGAAAGAGCAGTACATGTGAGGGCCCTAAGGGACATGTACTTCCATGTGTTTAGGAGAAAGGTAGGTTGTGAGATCTAAGAGGTAAGCTGCTAACCTGTGACTTTCATAAACAAATCTGCCATTTCTGACAATGATTTAGGGGTATTCTGTAATTTCATATACTTAACAGAGAGGACAGAGGGCTGGAAGAGGAGCAGATTTGGACCTGTTCTAAAGAGGTGGTATTAGTCTTTGCCTTTGCAGATTCATTCTGACACAGGCACCAAAGCAACTTACTTTGCAGGCAGAATTTGCATCCAGTCATGATCAAGGGTAGCAGTCACTCAGAGGCCCTTTTCTTTTTCATCCAGCTTTATTGAGATACTAGAGGCCCAGTGCACAAAATTCATGCACACGGGGGCAGGGTGGTGGTGTCCCTCAGCCCAGTCTGCACCCTCTCCAATCTGGGACCCCTTGAGGGATGTCCGACTGCCCATTTAGACCCAATCCTACCGGGACTAAATGGGGAGTCGGACATCCCTCTCACAATCCAGGACTGCTGGCTCCCAACTGCTTGCCCGCCTGCCTTCCTGATTGCCCCTACCCACTTCTGCTTGCCAGCCTGATCACCTCCTAACCACTCCCTTGCCAGCCTGATTGATGCTTAACTGCTCCCCTGACAGCCTGATTGTCCCTAACTGCCCTCCTCTGCAGGCCTGGTCACCCCTAACTGCCCTCCCCTTCAGACCTATATCCCCCTTAACTGTCCTTCCCTGCAGACCTGGTCACCTCCAACTTCCCTCCTCTGCCAGTCTGGTCACCCCTAACTTCCCTCCCCTACAGGCTTGATCACCCCCAACTGCCCTCCTTTGCAGGCCTGGTCCCTCCCAACTATCCTACCCTGCTGGCCTGATTGTTCACAACTGCCCTGTCTTGCAGATCTGACCCCTCCCCTGCTGGCCATCTTGTGGTGGCCATTTTGTGTCCACATGGGGCCAGGATCTTTGACCACATAGGGGCAGCCATCTTGTGTGTTGGAGTGATGGTCAACCTGCATATTACTCTTATTAGATAGGATAGAAGCCTGGTGCATGGGTGGGGGCCGGCTGGTTTGCCCTGAAGGGTGTCCCAGATTAGGGTGGGGGTTCCCTTGGGGTGTGGAGTGGCCTGGGCAAAGGGCCTGTGGTGGTTTGCAGGCTGGCCATGCCCTCCAGTGACCCAAGCAGAGGCCCTGGTATATGGGATTTATTTATCTTCTATAATTGAAACTTTGTAGCCTTGAGTGGAGTCTACAGCCCGAAGGGTGTGTGGGAAGCTTGGCTTCCTCCATTGCCAGGGAAACACAAGCCTCCTGCTTGCTCCATGACTGCAGCCATCTTGGTTGGGTTAATTTGCTCCTGATTGGATGGTGGGAGTGGCTTGTGGGTGTAGCAGAGGTATGGTCAATTTGCATATTACTTTTTTATTAGATAGGTCCTAATAACTGACATAACACTGTGTAAGTTTAAGATGCACAATGTGACAATTTGGAAATGTATGTATTGTGAATGATTACCACACTAAGGTTAGTTAGTACATCCACCACCTCACATAATCACAATTTTGTGTGTGTGTGAGAAATTTTAAGTTCTACTTTCTTAATAGCTTTCAAATATAAAATATACCATTACCAATTATAGTTGCCATATTGTACATTAGATCTCGAGATCTTAGTCATCTTATAACTGAAAGTTTACACCCCTTGACCAACATTCTCCTCACTCCTCCCAACCACCATTCTACTCTCATTGTATGAGCTTGGCACATATATTTCACATACAAATGAGATAATGCAGTGTTTGTCTTTCTCTGACTTATTTCACTTAATCTAAAGCCCTCAATGTCCACCCATGCTGTTGCAAATGGCAGGTTTTTTATTTTTTATCTTATTTATTGATTTTTAGAGAGAGAAGAAAGGAAGAGTGGGGGAAAAGAATATTGATTTGTTGTTCCACTTATTTATGCATTTATTGATTGATTCTTGTTTGTTCCCTGACTGGAGATTGAACCTGCAACCTTGCCATTTCATATCTCCCTAAAGAAAATAGGAAATCACAGCATTATTGGCTCTTTTAAAGGAACAGAGGAGTAGGTAGGCAGGCCCAGAGGCAAGGGAGTATTTTGCCATGTGGGTAGGCTATTCCTCATAGATCATGTGAAGTACTGCGTCCTTTAGACTGAAATGTCATTTCTTTCTTTTTTTCATCTTAAGTCTGGGTTTAAAAATCACCTCTTCCCTGAAGATTTTACTGATGATTTTCTCAGAAACTTTCTCTTTGAAAGACCAACCTTTCGCTGCCCTGCAGCATTTTCTTTTGTATTTGTACCCAGTCCCTATCTTTAGTCTGGTTTTGGAGGACTTCTGTAATGATCTAATAACAGATAAACAATATTCCTATGGGAAATTTTTTGAATTCAGAACTACTGGCTTTGAGATGAGTTTTGGGAAGACTATCCATCCACTTGTAACATGGGAGCCTCTTCTATAACTATTCCATGCTAAACCCCAGCACGTCTTCACCACCTTCTTCCTTTAGGCAGTTCTGATGTCAAATTATGCCAACTTCATAGAAATATAATTGCAAAACAGCTGGCTGTCAGCAATGATCTTTTTGTCTGAGATACAAAGGAACCACTAAAGACTTTTTCTATTGACATCGAGAACTAGAAAGCAGCAGTTCAAAGCCAAGTAATGCAAGATGCCTGTAGTTTTCATTTTGACAAGTTTGCATAATTATACCGTCTTCTTTCTTAACTACCACAATGACCTCGGCCTTTCCCTTTCAACCAAAGACCTTCCTTAATACAAAACAGCCTCATTTCAGCTGCTTTGTTCAATCCCTCAGAGCCAGGATCCAGCTTCTGAGTGACTTCAGGTATTACTCCTTTCATCCTTTTGCCTTTGTATGATGTTCCCTAAATTTCGACTCACAGTCTTAAATGAGGAAAGTAATACTTGTATCAACCCGAGTTCTGAATTCTAAGTGACTGAAAAATCCATTTCAAAATGTTATAAATTGGCTTATGTAATGGGAAAACGCAGAAGTAGGACTGTGTGGAAAAGATTATTAATTGTCTTCTAAAATTGATTTTCTCCCTTCTTTTTTAGCAATGAAGCTCCTGGAGTTTTATTGCTTATTTTACCTGGGCACGAGTTAGAAATATTTATACCAGACACTCTTATGACTCACTATGGTCAACTGATTAACTTCTGGCTATTGGAAGTGAATGAAAGTGATGTGTGTAAACTCCATAGCGTATCCTTAAAATATTGACTATCCTGTACTCTACTGCCAAGACATTTGGCAATGTCTGGAAACATTTTTGATTGTCATAACTTGGAGGGGAGTGATATAGGCAGTTAGTGGGTAGAAACCATGGATTCTGCCAAACATCCTGCAGTGTATAGGACATCCTCAATAAAGAATTATCAAGCTCAAAATGTCAATAGAACTGAAATTAATAAACTCTGTCTTAAAATAAGCTTTATGCCTTCCACCCTTCCTTCCTTTCTTCCTTCCTTCTTTTCTTCTTTTATTACAACTGAAACATGAATGTGATGGGATCTCACACTCAGCCTTTACCTTGCAACATGGCAATAATACTTTAAAATGGCGATTTTCTTGCAAGCATTTTTAAAACATGCAATACCTGACTATTTGGTCAGAAGCACTGACCACTTTCCCCTTAACCTGTCAAATAAAAAAATGACAACAGTCAACACAAAAATAGCTGTCCAGAATGAATGAATCAAAATTATACATTTTTTGACATATCAGCAAAAAATATAATAAACTTTTTTGGTGTGCCACAGAATTTTAGTAATTAGTTTATGCGTGCCAGGAGATTAAAAAAAAAGGCTGAAAATCACTGCTCTAGGAGGACAGAACAACAAGATAGAAAGATCCGGAGGCCCTAGACGACTTCACAGCCCCTAAATGCTGATGATTTTGCTCACCTTCCCACCTATTTACAGACTGAGGGTGGTAAAGCATTTCCCACAGGCACTGTCTTTTCAGCCACTGTATTTTGGTGTTTCTTTGTTACATCAGTTCAGTCTGTTCTCTGGTACAGATTCAACAATATCAGTGAGGTCCCAGGTTTGCCTGTGTCTCTGCTTCTGTTTTCTATGGAGTCCTCCTCCAATGCTACTAGTACATGGAGGCCACTCAGAACACCCTAAGCTTCTCTCTTAAGGATGTAAACAACTGTACCAGCTGCAAGTCTCAGATCACCACACTATCCCATATGAAGGAGAATCCCCAGGAAAAGCTCATGGTTAGACTAATGTAGACAAAACATCTTCTCTATATTAATCCCTGAGACGAAGAGAATGTGATAAGCTAGGTTGACTTAGTCCTGGGTCATGTGTCCATCCCCAAACCAATCAGGAGGGACAGGGGTCCTATTTTTGGAGGTGGGGGTAGGCTCAACTCTATTCTAAACACAAGGCGCAGAATGGAATATGATGGTTCTTTAAACAGGAACTAGAGACTGGACAACAGAACTTGGGAGGCAACTACCCAATGTTTATAGAGTTTTTCAACTTAGGGTCTCCAGAATCCCATTCCTGTCTAAACCTGGTAGTGCACATACATTTTTTTTTGTGGAGACACACTCCACTTGAGATCAAATTTCTGGTAATGAGCCACCAGCACTTGAATAGAGTGGTCCAGCGGTACAGACAGACAACAGTTACAACACAGCAGATTGAGGATTCAGTTTCTTTGCCCACTGTAGCATTTTCTTGAGTAAGTCCATCAGTAAACCAAGCACTTAACAGTATGCAAATAATTGAACAGTAATGGCATTCTCAGAGCAAACATTTCCCATTTCCATCATTGGCAGTTACAACATATTTACTTTGGGGGTTGTTTGTAATAAGTAATTTACAAGTACTTAGAGAAGGCTACATTGCAGAGCATATGTGTCTTTCTGGTTTAAAAAGCTCCATGTAATGTTAAAGATGCAACATTAAAAGTATATTCTGTGGAAATTTTCTACGTGAACACATAATTTAAAAATGAATTTACATTAGTTAAGTGCAGTGTTTGCTAAAAGAAAACAACATTCCATAAGAGAACATTTTAATGAGAAATGTCATAAAATAGCAAAGGCTGATTTAGTTCATTAATGGTGGCATAGGGGCTTGGAGGAGACAAACACATAAATACAAAATGCTATTATTATGAATTAAATGGAAAGCATTTTTGGTTGTGGTGGAGGAAGCCACTAGATTCTAGCAATCATTTCTAAAGTTGCCAAATGGGCTGTCCATGACAGCCAGCCTCTTGACTACCAATATAGGACTGCCCGTCCAGAAACTTGGGACCAGGGTTATGGCAAAGAAAGATTTCACAAATGTGGCCTGTTGCCCAGCATGTAAAAGAGCAGTGTGATGGATGAGCTTTGCATGTAGTAGAGGAAGAAGTACATTATGTTTGTAAAATCTAAATCTTTTCTGTTCAGTTTCTGTACTTGGAAAAATCTTTCAGGAAGGGCCAACATGTAAGGGCAGAAATGGTAGTGATTATGTTTGATTCCTTCCTGATGACTACAAAGAGTTTGGTGGAATGACCAAGCATAAACTATATGAGCTGATTAAGGGGAACTAAAACAGTCAAAGGATTCAGTAAAGCAAACAAAATGGCGAGGGGCACATTTTAAGTCCCCCTTCTCCAGCCCTGGGAATTTGGGACTGGGCTTTTTTATTCATGCCAGATGAAGGGTCACTAGTAAAATATTTATATTTTTACAATAATGTAAGATATTTCTACTTGATAAAATAACAGTGGTAACAATGTTACTTGGTAACATTGCTAGGATTTTTTAAAAATTTTATTTTATTGTTTAAAGTATTACAAATAGTAGTATATATGTCTCCTTTTACTTGGCTAGGATTTTTAAGCACATGTAATATAACAGATGGATGCCACTCCTTATCCACACAGAGATAGTTTCCAGGCATTTCAACTTGAGCGCAAAATGAAAACAATGTGAGAATAGAAATCCCCTTATACATAATATGTTGAGTTATTTAGTGCTTCCTAGTGGGTCACCTCAGGCTTGCCCACCTCTCAGGCTGGGTTAGCCAGGATCAATTTACTCTCATTAACTCCATATTCCTCGCAGGTGCTTGCTTTAAAATGCCCACATATCTTCTATACAATCTGCCATCGAAGCATTAGAAAGCTATGGAGTGAAACTGTCTTAGGATAATTGAAGGGGGAGGTTGGAAATGTTTCTAGTTGGACTGGAGGAATCTCCCTCCATGTCCCAATTTTGAATTGTTCCTAGAACTTGTCAAGGGTCTGGATACATCTTCTAATGAGTGAGGGAATGGCCCCTCAGTTTTCTTAGCTAGAAATGTCTCAGTGCTTCTTCTGCTCAAAAAGAAAATGCTTTAATGTTTTTAGAAGATTTCTTTCTCTTTGCTGTTTCTCTCTTCCTGCCTTTAAGTGATATTGTTGAGTGTGTGGACCCAGAAGAGGGAAAATAATGCAGCTTTCATTTCCCCTTTGGAAAAAGAGATAGTGATTTTAAGAAGAATAATATTGTGGGTAACCCAGATTTTCCACCTTTGGCTTGAGATTTTACAGAATGAATAATGTATGTCCTGTCTAAAAAGAGACTTTGCATTCCCTGGTTGGCTTGTTATTACGTTTTTTTTTTTTTTTAAATCTGAATGTTGATTTCTCTTCTTCTTCCAGGGAGATATTTCATTTTACTAGTAATTCATTGATGGCCAAATATGGTTCTGTTTTATAAAGCTGTGAAACTCTGTTTGAAATCAGCTGGTGCTAGGTCAATTCCCAAGAACTCCGTATATACAATAACACTATTGTGAGTTTTTACTGAGATCTGAAATACTGATATGCAATCATTAGCTTTCATGTTTTTTCCTCCTTCCACTTTCACATCTAAATGTATAACTTTATAAAAGAAATACAATGATATTTGAATAGTGTTTAGATTTATGCAGAGAAGGAAGGGAAAAGATCACTAGATGGATTATCTTTTTTTGAACTTGTTTTTTCCTTTTGGTCTTTCCGATCTTCCTGTGCATAATGAAATTTATGGTTACCTTAATGTGATTCTTATAAATAGATGACCGTCTTAACCATCTTAAGATTAGTTAAGAAGATTAGTAGCTTTGTAGGGGAGATCAACTTCTGGCTTGGTAATTTGGTTTTCTTACAACATTGTAAGGAGAAAATAAAAATAAACTATGGCTTCAATATTATACTGCATATTGCAAAATGACTTGGGGTAATACTCTGTGGTGATTTCATGACTTTATGAAGCAAATTTGTGATTAAAGTCAATCATTGCATATCAGTATTGCAGATCTCAGTATAAACTCACAATAGTGTTATTGTATACTGTTTTCATTTAAATTGACACCACCCAAGATACTTCCTTTCTAAATATGGGAGAAGTGAGCGTTGGGGTGTTAGAGTTGGTCAAATTCTTTATATCGAAAATTTCATGAAATGGTTTAATTCTTTGCAAGATTTCATAGCCACATACTAAATGGTCACAGAGGGGGCCCAGAGGTACAAATCAGAGCTAGTCTTATTTTCCCCACATTTTCCTCAGGCATTTTACAGGCTGATACCTTTCACCTGATGACTTTTAGTCTAAGATAACTTAAATGGTTAATACATTCTTTTTGATATTATTCCTTAGCTCTGTAGTACAGAATCCATCCATCCATCCATCCATCCACCCACCCACCCACCCACCCATACACTTAATCACTCATTTACTGAGTGCTTATTATGTGCCAGGTATTTATCTTTCAGACAGTGTCCTGTTTAGTCCTGTTTCCCCAGGCTTGTCACAGAGCCTGGCACATGGGAGGCATCCAGTAAATGATGAAATAAATCACTGATGTAAAAATATCTACTGAGCAACTCTTAGGGAAGAGAATGAGGAGATACAGAAAATTATAGAAACCAGTTTGTTTTCAAAGAGCTTGCAGTTGAGTTGGGAAAAACAGACATAAATGGCCAAAATATTATGTTGAAAACAGACCACATATTTTTGTAGTAGGAAAGTTAGCATAAAGCAGGGTATGTTTTCTTTTTTCTTTTTTTAAAAATATATTTTATTGATTTTTTACAGAGAAGAAGGGAGAGAGATAGAAAGTCAGAAACATTGATGAGAGAGAGATATCGATCAGCCGCCTACTGCATGTCCCACAGTGGAGATGTGCCTGCAAGCAAGATACATGCCCCAGACTGGAATCGAACCTGGGACCTTTCAGTCCGCAAGCCGACGCTCTATCCACTGAGCCAAACCGGTCTCGGCAGGGTATGTTTTCTTGCTAAATACTTTGTATGGTAATGACCGTGAGAGAAATTCCAAGCAGATAGACACTCTTCACTCAGTTGGAAATACTTAGTTTGAATTCAAGGCTCTACATTTAGGGAGTCCAAACAAGTGTCATGAAGAGAGAACTAACGTTTTGTTAATTAAAAAATCATTAGCTCTCATATCCTTTCCTCCCTGCACTTTCATATATGAATGTATAATTTTATAAAAAAATTATAATGGTATTTGAATAGTCTTTAGACTTATATAGAGAGGCAAAGAGGTCACTAGATGGATTGTCTTTTATTGAACTTGATTTTTCCTTTGGCCTTTCTAGTCTTCTTGTGCATAATGGAATTTCATGGTTACTTAAATGTGGTTTTCATAAATAAGTGACCATCTTAATTAAACATCTTAAATGAAATGGAATTTTGTGTGATGTGCAAATTTTTATAGCCCTTTTATAACATTTTCAGGACTCAGGTTAAGACTACAAAAGCAAGTCCTAAATTTTACCTTCTTGTCTCATTCATTATGAGCAGGAAATCCAGTTTTAAACTAAGGATTCTCAGACTCCCAAGATTCCAAAATGGAAACTGTAAATGTGGGAGAGTTTTCTCCCAACCTGGCCCTGTTCCCTTTCCTTCTCACTGTCAGCTACAATGTGCACTGTTAGAAGTTACACATACACATTTGGGGACACCCCAGCTTGCATACCCATTCTTCATTCACCAGTCCTCAAAAACTGCTCCTTAGCCACCCTTCAACCATGGGGTATGCACCTGCCCTCAAGTGGTTATATTTAGGGGAAAAGAACTTCAAAAACCTTGTAATCAATCTTTCATCGTTTGGGTAAGAAAGCCTGGCTCTCAGGTGCCCAGAGCCTGCTCTAGAATGGAGTTGGGGTGCAGCGTTTTGTGGATCATCCACTCTTTGGAAATGTAGCTAGAGGAGGACCAGTGGGGGGCCTTCTAAACTCAGTTCTGGGCTGGGTCCCTTCTTGCCCACATTGAAGGAGTGCACTGCATATGCTTTACAATTTTTAAAACGCTCTAAGCAGGCATTGTACCATTCACTCTCTAGAGTTTCTCTTATTTATTCCTCATGACCACCTGATAGACAATATTACCTGCTTTTTACAGCTGAGGAACCTGAAATTAACTAATTAATCCATAGTCATACAGTTGATGTTTGTTATGATAGAGGTCCTGAGACTTTTATCCTAATTCAGCATTCATACACATTATCAATTTCAGCTTATATATATTATACAGGAAAGAATGATTAAATCATGATATATCTCTTTATTGTCAATCCAGTAACTATACTGTAACTTAAGTGCTCACATTTCTTAACTAGTCTATTAGACCCTGGATGATCTGGTTCCCCTGGATGATCTGGCTCATCCCCACCTCTCCAGCTTCATCTCTCAGAACTCTTCCCCTCACTGCTTCTGCTTTAGCCACACTGTCCTTCAGCACCTTGAATACACTTGTTTCCTACCTTTCAGGGTCTCATGCCTGGAATGCTTACTCTTCATGTCCCTACTTCACACCTCTTTAATTAAGCTCAGCTTTAGTACCACTTTTTCACAGATTCTATGACTCTCCATTTTAAGGCAGCTTCTCCTTTCACAAACCTCATCAAGGATGGCTGTACTCCACTGAAAGCATGACATATGGGACTCAATGAAAATGTTGGATTCACCCAACAACCCTCTCCTGAGCTTCTCATTGGAAACACTCAATAGGTGCTGCTCCAGAGTGATTAGAGCTTAGAAATGACCAACTGGAACACGTGCATTGAGTTAATGCAATGATTTGCATTGGATCACTGGCAGTTAAAGACAAGGTTTCTGAGAGTAGAGGGTATAAAACCATGGCGTCCTTTTGGAGAAAACCTATTCCACATGATTCTTCAGGAGATTGTGCCTACTTGTAAAGCACGTTGACCTAGCAAGAGGTTCTGAAATATGTTTTTCCCCTTGAATAACCGCCTGTGGTATGGAAGAAGTTAGAACATTCTGTTCTCATTCTTCCCAGTTTAGCTTCAGGGTGGGAAGGATTGCTACTGCTAAATACTAAGCACTGTCATCTCCAGGAGAGAAGATTAGATACGGAGGAAATATTCTAAAGTGAGCTCATGATTTTCCTTGAAAACCCATCCAAGAGAATGCTAAGTGAATTAATTTAGTGGACTTATTGGGCAGAGTCAGAGGTCTGATTTTGTATCTTGGTAGAAATATTCTGGGTGATTACAATTCTAAGTCTAGTTTCAATGGGTTAATTCTTACCAAGTAGTGCTAGATCTGAAGTTACAAAAACCTCACAGCTTGTTACTTAATCTGGAAGCCATTTTAAGAAGACAGTTAGATATCTTTATTAAACAAATGAATAAAAGGGCAGACATTATGTTCTAAGAGAAGCTACCATTTATGGGCTCTGAATTAAATAGAAAACTCTATGTGTTTTTAATGCCTCTTTTAGGAAATGGTCTAAATGAATCAAAGGCCATGCCCCAGTAAGCAGTATTCATGCTTTTTAGGTACAACTGTTCCTATACAATGCTATTAGCTGGAGAGACATCAACATTTTATTTATTTGTTTTTTAAAATCTTTATTGTTGAAAGTATTAAATATCTCCTTCATTTTCCCCTATTGACCTCTTCTAGTCTGCTCCTGCTCCCTATCCATGCTTTCACTAACCTATTGTCTGTATCCATAGGTTATGCATATATGCATACAAGTTCTTTGGTTGATCTCTACCCACCCACCCTCCCCTGTCTTCCTCTGAGATTTTCTGTCTCTCCCATGCCTCTATGTCTCTGGATCTATTTTGTTCATTAGATTCCACATAGGAATGAGATCATGTGATACTTGTCTTTCTCTCTGACTGGCTTATTTCACTTACCATAATACTCTCAGGTCCTTCCTTGCTGTCTCAAAGGGTACAAGATCAATTTGTGCTAGTATTTCTGGAGTTAACGTTTAGCTAAGAAATTGTTAATTAAAATATCAGTGTATTTTCTTCTCAAAAATATTGAGAGAGAAAATTGTCAAATGAAGGAACACTTACTTTCAATAGCATTTCAACATGGCAGTAAGACCATGGCAGTGAAACTAAAGAAGTTAGTGAAGTAACTAATAGGAATTTGACATTTGCCCTCAGTTCAGAACAATGTGATTTTAGGCATAAAGACAGGTCTATAGTGCAGAAATGAAGAACAGAACCTAAATGAGTTAACTGACCTTGATTCAAGATGCTCTGTAGAAAACAGACTCATGCACATGGTTTTTAAAAAGGGAGATTCCTACATAATCTTGCTGGAAGGTCATTGTGATTGTGAATAGATGAAAACTGAGTTGGAAAACATCTCTAAAGAGGTTTTAAAAATTCGTGGAGGGCATATTATGTATTGAGTCGGCTGATGGAACATTCATCATATGTCAGCACTTTGTTAGGTAATATGGTAAAATATATGGACCCCTTGCTATTACCCTGGAGGAATTTATAATGAGAGATGAGAGTAGAAAGGGGAATTCACCTGAAAACATTAGAACAAATATAAGACATAAAATATGGCCTTAGTGAGTTAGAAGGAGGACAGTAGGTCTGTTTCTCCTATTTGGGGTAATGCTTGGCTCATGTTGTTACTGCTTCTTTGATTATAATAAAGGTTCAATATTTATCACTGGAATTTGCAGTAGCACTGTAGTTAGAGCAGTATCAGAATTTTCTCAAAAAGAAAAAGAGAGTGAGAGGCAGCAGCTGAATAGGCAGTGGATAGCACAAAATTAATGAAAAACATTTAAACTTAAAAACTTAAGCTAGATCTGCATATAATTACAAGATTCACAGAAAAATGGGAGACCAAATAGAGGTTAGAAGATAGACTTTGTGGCATAATTCTGAGAAAATCAAATTAGACATCAATAGAATCATAGTATTATTGAGGAATTTTTAATGGCCAGTTAATTGGTTTGTTAAAATTGATCCTTACCAACTACCTGTCAACACACTCCAGCAGCCCTAGAAAATCCTCAAAAAACAGAGGCTGAGCCAAAAAAGAAACTGCTATGTTAATACTGCCGAGAAATCAATGCAACCATGGCCGTGCAAATTGTTCAAAGAGGAAAAGATGTCCATATGCTTATACCTGCTGTTGTTTCTACTACCTCTGTACTCTAGGAGTGTGTGAAGACAATTGCCACTTCACAAAAACATTTGCAAGTCCTAATTATGAACAAATCTACACACACACACACACACACACACACACACACACACATATCTATGGCATTTGTTTGTAAAGGCACCTTTAGGGAAAAAGCAGCATTCATTTGTCCTGCTCTCTCAATGGTTATTTGTGTCTGGCAATGCAGAAATTCCTCTAAATAGGTCATCATACTATTGATAATCATCTCCACGGTAACCAGCTTTCAAGGCAACTGGCTAAGGATTACATTTCTGGATGGGGGAAATTACATTAGAGGCACACTAGTCACAAGCAGATTCAATCTAGTGACATTCAAATTCCCTTATGAGTACAGAATTTATCAAATATTCTCTTTATAACCTGAATTAAGTATGATTTATTTGGGAGCCATTTGTAGGTAACACTAAGTCTTATGGTTTGCAATAAAGGACACAAAGTGTTCGATGATTTATTTTACTGTTTCAGTTAAGCAATAAGTCTAGAGGGTTGGGGTTTCTAATGCTAACACAGACCTCAAAGCTCAAAGTCTAGGGACAGGTATTTATTCTCACTCCTGTTTCTGCCTGCCACTATCTGCATAGGTTTGACATATTCAGGAGAGAGCTTGGATTCTTACGGGATTGTGTAAGAACAATCTTGAGCATTCAGATCATAACATTGAAGAATTCTTCTGACAAATGTGTTCTGTAGATATGAAGAAATTCATTTTTCAGTGTCCAGGATAAGACTAACTAGTTTCTTACAAGTACTTGAAAGTTCAAGTCTTTTTTTGTAACCAAGAGAATCTGGCCCATAACTCAACCAAATGACTTCAACTTTAGGCTTTTTTTTTTTTTTAAATCTGTGTCTTAAAGTACTTAAATAGTTCTGAGAAAGGAGGTATTTCATGGCAATCTTATGTAAGAGACCATAATTGGGTTTTAAAAGAATTAGCTAAGAGAACTAGTTGAGGCTTTCAGTTCAAGTTTGATAGTGACAAAAGATCATAGAATCTTATTTTCTCTCTGACACAAGTAAAATGCCAATAAGAACCACTAGCTTCCATCTCCTCAGTGATAAATCAGCCACCAAAGTAAAACTTGATTACATGAATACCTAAACCAAAGCATGAACACCTGCATGCACACATGCAAACTGCTGACTGAGAAAAGAAAAGAGGCTGGGGTGGCACAGCGCAGCTCCTCACCCTCCCTCCCTTCCTGGCCCTCTGAAGCTTTAGTGGTGAATTGATGAATCTTAAAACTTCACTATTGCCCTAAGTTCCAGAGATAATCAGATTGACTACCATTATTTCCCACCTCTTTTGACTGAGGGATAGTGGGATGGCTGTTGGGCAGAAGTGGGCTGCTTCTTTCTGATATCACACTGTATCAGTAAAGACACCAATGGTAATGAATACAGATTCATGAGAAAGGGGAATTTTGTCTCATTTGTTCACACAGCTGTATTTTCAGTGCCTGGATTAGAACAGTGCCTTGAAAGGAACTAGATACTCAAAAAAATTCGTTGAATGGCTAGGAAAAAAAATCCCATAGTGTTCATCTTCAGGCAAGGTAAGAGTCCTGATTGAAGGAAGGGGTTAAAGTTTATTTCAAAACACCAATAAGTCCCAGAGGAGAGAACAGAACCAGGAGTCCTAATTCACACAACTTCCAAAGAACTCCTTTCTTTCTCTACCCAGTCCTTTCATCTACAGTAAGGTGGGTGGAACTCATTACCTAGCTGTCAAACTATATTGGTGAAAACAAGCTAGGGTCAATGGGAATGGAGTCAAGGCTACATCATCTACTCTAGATCAAAACAAAAAGTAGTGAATGAGACAGTGACAAATATCTAAACATGTTAAGGCAATGCTCACAAAAGAAAACAAAAGCAATCAACCCTTAAAAGATAGGAACATAGCATGCAAAAGAATGATAAAACCTCCACTCTTAAAGAAAACATAGTCCAAAGAACAAAACAAAATTCCTCAGAAGTGCTTTGCATTATGAATCAAGTTAATGAAAACATGAACTCAGAAAAATGTGAGCTCAAAGATAAGATGATAGAACAACAGGAAGGTTACAGGATTAAGGACATTGAGGACAAAAAACAATATTATAGAACAAGTAAACAAAGGTGACATAGCAAGGAATAAAAAAAACACATGGCTATAAATATAGTGACTGACCTTGAAGAAAGACTTGTAAATACAAGAAGAGCAAAGGAATCTGATCCTAATAAATTGGAATTCTAAAGCACATAACATAAGGAAAATTTATGTCTCTGAAGAAGAGGATCCAATAAATGGAATAGGAAAGGCATTCACAAATATCACACAAAGAAATTCACTAAAGCAAAGTATAGCAGCATCTACACATTAAAAGTATGCCATGTTCCAGGGAATATTGATAACAGAATGCTCAACACTACAAACATGTCTTTGATTGAATATTCAAGCTCAAGAATTTAGACATTTCTCAGGCAATGAAGCAGAAAAAAGTCACAGACAAGGAAGCAAAAATTAGGTTGGCTTCAAATATCTCTACAAGAACATCCAATACAGACGCAATGTGTCTACCTACCAACATGTCAAGACAGTCATCCTATCAGGAGAGAATTTTAATCCATGGGTGACATATAATTGGGTATCATGATTTTCTGGTCTCAATGATTATGGATGATGGTAACCTTAGAATATCTAACCCAACATTTTCCAAAATGTGTCTTTTGAACTGTATTCCTGTCAGATGATTCATGAAAGAGCAAACTGTGATTAACCACTTAGAAACACAGACTCTCAAAGTTTCCACCTTAGCAATATATAATATATATCAGCACCGAAATGCCTTTAAGACATTTTAATAGAGAAACTGGATTAAACATTCTTTAACTCAACATTTTCTTTGAAATGAGAAGTTTACTCCCTAGAACACCTACACCATCTTGCTGAAAGAATGTTTGACGTATTCCATTTGTAGGAAGTTTGATCTATGATAAGAGGGGAATAAAGATTTAATAACTCAACCCAAAAGAAAAACATTTTTATTTATCTACTTTCTTCTCAAGGACAATATAATGTCATCATTCGTTTTTAAGTATTAAAATATTAAAATCCAGGTTAGCTAGGACAAAGGACTCCTAGCCTAGTGGTGGTGGTAGGACCATTTTGAAAGTCCTAACAATAAACTCTCTCCTAGAGCAGCCATTTTAGTCGTTAAGCACAGCCCAGTTCCACATCTACTTTCTTGAAAGGAATGCATCTTTAAAGGCTGCATTCCCACCCTGGAAGTCTGGACGTGGCCGGGCTCAGCTCAGTCCAGAATGAGAGAAATTCAAGGCGGTGTATTGAAACAGAACACTGTTTTTCTCCTTTAGAGAACCAGGAACAATGTAACTAAGAAGGCAAAGGAATAAATATCTTCTATTCCTGAGGAAAAACAAAGCCACCACTGCTCTACAATACCTTTCCCAATTTCTCAGTAGTTCTCCATTTACATAAGCAGTCTCTGACAGCGTGTAATGCCTTCTAATTAGGTTGCATACCGCTGCTCCGGAACAGTGGAAGACTGTGCTGTCTGCTCAAATCCTCTCTTATGCTACTTTGAACTGGAAAAAGGATTTTAATTCAATACTGACTCATCTCTATTCTCCTCCCACCCTATCAGGAGACAGAAACATGCCAGAAATGTGAAGTGAAAAGTGGGAGGGAGCTTTCAGCTTTCAGAGTGTTACAGTCATCTGTCCTTGTAAGAGTCTGCCAGGGAGCTGATTGAGGTAAGGGAGTGGGCTGAGGAGTAATGGACTTAAGAGGACAAAGCATTTCAAAGAGTAAAGAAGGAAGTAGCCCATAAACTGGAATGCAGTTTAAGAACTGTAAGCACCAGGATATGCTGCCCTCTGCAGGATTTGTAGAAACATACACTAGTTAAAATTTTAAACATTTATAAAAGTTAATATCAATGTTGACAAGGATGTGAGTGATAGGAATGCTCATATTCTTCTGGTTAGGTGTTCAGTAACATCTAGAAAAGCTAAAGATGTGTATTCACTACAACCCAGAAATCCCATTCTTTAAAAAAAATATATATTTTTATTGATTTCAGAGAGGAAGGGAGAGTGGGGAGAGAGAGAGAGAAATATCAATGATGAGAAAGAATTACACCCCCTACTGGGGATTGAGCCTGCAACCCAGGCATGTGCCCTTGACCAGAATCTAACCCAGGACCCTTTATTCCACAGGCTGATACTCTATCCACTGAGCCAAACCAGCTAGGCCAGAAATCCCACTCTTGTGTGAACATCCTAGAGATACGCTCCCACATTTGCATAAGGAGACATGAATAGGAATGCTGCATTGTTTATGACAGCATAGATTGAAAACATCCCAGATAACCATCAACTGAGAAATGTGAACATCAGTTGGGTTGTATTCCTACTATGGAATGAGTGCTATACAGCAATTAAAAAGAGCAAGCTTCTATTAATCAACATGGGTGCATCTCAAGAATAGAATGTGGACAGACAAGCTTCATAAGGATACATAATATGATACTATTTAAAGTTTGAAAGCAAAATGCATAGAGTATAATACCATGTATATAACTGAAAGCATGCAAAAACAAAACTCTTTGTGTATGTAATAAAATCATGCACAGGAATGATGGACATAAAACATGAAATGGTCCTGAGAATCATAAGCCTAAATTCAAGATAATGTTTACCTCTGAGGAGAAAATGAGAGAAAAAAGATAGGGAGGCCTATACAAGGTATATATACACAGAGTGGCCAGATTATTATGATCTCTGAACACATAATAATCTGACCACTCAGTATATATGCTATGTAATAAAAGGCTAATATACAAATTGTCCCCTCAACCAGGAATTTGACCAGCAGGCAGGCCAGCCAATCGCCCATGTCCCCTACTTTTGGCCAGTCTTGTCGGACCCCACCCATGCATAAATTCATGCATCAGGTCTCTATTATATATGCATTCAGAGATCATAATAATCTGGCCACTCAGTGTGTGTGTGTATGTATGTATGTGTGTGTATATGTATGTATACACACACACACAACCACACACCACACACACACACACACTAATGGTTCAGTGCATGAATTTGTGCAACAGTGGGTTCCCTTAGCCTGGCCTACAGGATCAGGTCAAAACTGGCTCTCTGGCATCCAGAGGCATCCTGGATTGTGAGAGGATGCAGGCCAGGCTGAGGGACCCCAGCAGGGCATGATAGGGGCCAGGGAGGGACACAGAAGGTTGGTCAGACAGGGAGGGACCATGGGAGGGCTCCTGGGGGTGTTCAGCCTGTCTCGCTCAGTCTCGTCTGCCGGACCCCAGTAGTAAGCTAAACCTACCAGAGTGCCTGCCCCCTAATGGTCAGTGCATGTCATAGAGAGCAGTTGAGCAACCTTAGCATATCATTAGCATATTATGCTTTGATTGGTTGAACGGATGACCAGATTACCAGACACTCAGCCTATTAAGCTTTTATTAATAGGATATATAGGACACACACACACACACACACACACACAGTATTTTATTTCTTTTGTGTACTGGGTACATGAGTATTTATAATTATAAGACTTACTGTAAGACTTGAAATATTTCATTTAGAAAATCTGAGGGTCTCTGATTCAGATTCAACAAAAAATATGAAGTTTCTGCCATGTATGTAGCAAGTATCCTTTCACATTTGGCAGTATGACAGCCAACTTTTAGGGTGGGGGGTGGCTCTGTGCTTATAAATGTAATCAAATTCCATTCTCTTGAAACTTCAGATTTGCCAATGTGGCCCCACCTGACCTGCCAGTCAATCAGGCTCTCACCTGACCTTCTGCCAGTTGCTGTGAGCTCAACACTATGAGTGATGGATTCACGGAGACAGGGTACAGGTGGAAAAAGAATGAGAAAGCAAGGTACATTAAGACTTACAAGAAAATGAACCAAGCTGACTTGACATTTTATTTTCCAAAGAAATTCAGCTTTCTTCTTTCTTTAAAAAATAATATATATATATAGGTTCAGAGAGGAAGGGAGAGGCAGAGAGAGAAAGAAATATCAGTGATGACAGAGAATCATTGATTGGTTGCCTCCTGCATGCTACACACTGGGGATTGAGCATGCAATGCAGGCTCTGACCAGGAATCAAACCATGACCTTGGGGTTCATAGGTTGACACTCGACCACTGAGCGATGCCAGCTAGGCCACCTTTCTTCTTTCTATGGTTCACATTCTCTATCAGCTTACCAATTTCTTAACAGAAACTGTGATGGGAGATATGGGTGCAAATAAAGAGATTCTCAGTTATAATTCATGAGTGCATGCTGCATGCGGAACAGGGTAGAATGTTCTGTATTGGTTTTATTTGGCCTATAATGGATAAGACTAAGAGACCAGTTAGTTGGATGTTAA
>PVJN01015544.1:0-43157 GCA_004026805.1 Lasiurus borealis | reverse complement strand
TGTCCTCGGTTACTTCCTTTGACCCTAATCAAGCCCTCTTTCTGTGCCCCCGAGCTTCAGGCTCCCGGGGTCCAGGGACGGAGCTTATCTTCTCTGTCTCAGTTGAGGAAGATGAAATGAGGAGGAGCCTGAACCGGGGTCAGACTCTGCGAGGCCAGGTTCTAGGCTATTCTTTCTACTCCAATGTGATGTGGCTTCAGCCAGGTCATCTGAGGCTTCTGACCAGGAGAAAAAAAACTTGAAAGAGTGTGATGAGCTAAAGAAACTTGAGAAGCTTTTTTATTTTACATTACTTTGAAATTTATATATTTTATTGATTTTAGAGAGGAAAGGAGAGGGAGAGAGAATCATGGATCAGCTGCCTCCTGCATGCCCGCCCCACAATGGGGATTGAGCCTGCAACCTGGGCATGTGCCCTGACCGGGAATTGAACCATGACCTCCTCGTGCATAGGTCAATGCTCAACCACTGAGCCACACAGGCTGGGCACTATTTTAATTAGATAAAATGCACACCTAAAATTAACTGGCAGCATTTAGTGAATGTGGCATTAACTTTTATATGGATCCTCCCCGTTCGCAGAGTTCGGTATGAGTAGTGACAGGTCCACTGTGGAAGGCTCTATCGCTAATGATTTCCACCTTGTCCATGTGAACCGCCACGGTGCTGGGTGGGAGCACCTTCTCCCCAGCCTCAGCTGCCACTCGGTGGTGAGCACGGCCAGCCACCAGCCCTCGCCAGGATTGGCATCTTCCAGACTCTGGGCTGTGGCTGGAGGAGGAAGCCAATGACAGTGACGGCGTGGGGACCGCCTGCTGCCTCCAGGGCCACCTTATGCTGGGCTGTGACATCAGCATTCCCAAGATGCTAATCTCACTTGTCCCATCTTTGCCTAAACATTCTTCTATAGTGAGTTCTTTTCTTTCTCTTTTTCTTTCTTTCCCTCCCTTCCTCCCTTCCTTCCTTCCTTCCTTCTTTCTTTCTCTTTCCTTCCTTCCTCCCCCCTCCCTCCCTCCCTCCCTCCCCCCCTTTCTTTCTTTTGGTGAATCCTTACCTAAGGATATTTTCCCATTGATTTTTAGAGAGAGTAGAAGAGAGAGAAAGATAGCGAGAAACATTGATGTGAGAGAGACACATTGATTGGTTGCCTCCTGCTTGAGCCAGAACCAGGGCCCAGGCTGGGGAGGAGCCTGCAACCAAGGTACATGCCCTTGATCAGAACTGAACCCAGGACTCTTCTCTTTGCAGGCTGACGCTCTATCCACTGAGCCAAATTGGCCAGGGCTATAGTGAATTCTTGAGAGAAGAGATATAGGAAACGATTTTTGTTTTTAGGGTTACTCTGCCTAACCGCAGACTTCTACTGAAGCAAGTCCAGCTAACTCCATTTAAATATGCCAACTGCTCAGCGACTCACAGTAGCGGGCCACTGAGCCAGGAAGCGGTAAGAGATGGCAACAGTGAAGGCACAAGAGAGATAGTGAGTTAATAATATGGTCTCTGGCCCAGCCAGTATGGCCCAGTGGTTGAGCATTGACCTGGGAACCAAGAAGTCAGGGTTCCATTCCTGGTTAGGGGCACTTGCTCCGGGTTGTGGGCTTGATCCCCAGTAGGGGGCATGCAAGAGGCAGCCGATCCTTGATTCTCTCTCATCATTGATATTTCTACCTCTCTCTACTCTCCCTTCCTCTCTGAAATCAGTTATATATATAGATATCTATCTATCTATACATATCTCTATATCTCTCTCTATATATAGATATCTAGATATACATATACAGTGGTACCTCGAGATACGAGTTTAATTCGTTCTGTAACCTTGAGGCATGGGAAACTGTGAGTCTCGGTAAACTGGTGGGGTAGTGTGCAGCAGGCCGATCTGCGCAATTATTCCTATCTCAAATGTTGCTCGTATTTCAAAGAAAAAGTCTCTCGCTCCACGGCTCGTATCTCAAAAATCTCGTATGTTAGGCCACTCGTATCTCTAGGTACCACTGTATACATATACATATACATATACATATACATATACATATACATATACATATACATATACATATACACTTAAAACCATATGGCCTCTGATGGCCTGAGTTCTCACCCTGGCTTTCCCGCTTTCTCACTAGGTGACCCCAGGCAGGGGAACTCACCTCTCTGAGCTCTCACTTCTCTCTGTGCAAACATGGTTAAAGGAGACAATCTATGCTCTTAGAATCCACGGAGGGAACTGAGCCTTTGCTTTGTTCCCCGATGTACTCCTCCAGCTGCCTAAGAACAGTAGGTGCTGGACTAATACTTGTGGAGTGAACAGCTTCCTTCCAGAGCGACAGGAAATACTTTTTTCCTGGAAGTTTCCACAACGTGTTGATTTCATTCGCGTGGTCTGTGGTCTGGCTCTCTGACAGCTAAATGGCCCGGGATCGCGTGGACCCGCTCAGACAGAGACCAGTGGCACAGTTAAGTCTGAACACTCCGTGGACTTTCCTATCATCTGAAGTGTTTATTGACTTGAGCTAAAGTAGATGCAACCATTTGAAGCTTTAACCAAGTTTGGCCTGCTTTTATTTCCCTGTTTATAAAACAAGATATTTTATGGATGTAATTTATACATCGAATAGAAGAGGGCTATTCCCAATATTATCTTTATCTTCGAAACATAAATAACAACTCCAGTAATCAAAATTTACTACAATTGTAATAGATTTTGGCAGAGTTTATGTATTGTGTGCAATGCTAACATAACACTCAGTTCCAAGGATAGAGGCCAGGATTTCTAGGTTGGCTTTGTTAAATAGAAACACACACACACACACACACACACACACACACACACATTACTGTATTTGTAGTTTTTACTACATTCAAGAGATTAATTCTCGTAAATAAAATTGCTTAGACTGGCTTCCAATCAGAAAGTTGAAATTATCTGTGGCAATGTAACCACTAAAAACTTGTATACTATGAAAATATTTCAATAATTAATGCATGCTCCATCTAGAGTAATTGACAGGAGGTCATAAACGTAATGGGCCATCTGTATTTGATTTGTACATGAAAATGCTTAAAGGGCCAGGCAGGTAATTCAAGCTTCCCTGGCAAGGAAGAGTGGTTCCTCTAGGTAGCAGGGCCATTTACTAGAATTTTTCCCCCTTAAAGTCTTTTCCAGATTTCTACTTGTGCTATGCACGTTTTAGTGCTTCTCATTCTAATGCAACAATTCCTTTGAGAGATTTTTTTAAAAAATCCTCATCAGAGGATATTTTTGCATTGGTTTTCAGAAAGAGTGGAAGAGCATGGGAGAGACAGAGAGAAATATGGATGAGAGAGAAACACATCCATTAGTTGCCTCCTGCACATGCCCTACCAGGGTCCAGGCTGGGGAGGAGCCTACAACCAAGGTACGTGCCCTTGACTGGAATTGAACCCAGGACCTTTTGGTTTGCAGGCCAACACTCTGTCCACTGAGCCAAAGCAGGTAGGGCCCTTTTAAGAGATTTCAGTGCCCTTGTGGGACCCAGCCATGTTCAGCGTTTACAGGTGGCTCTCCTGACCGCTGCAGTAGCAACTGGAAAGACACAATCGCAAAGATCCCAGAGGCTCTTCTGCTTACACTGGCCACGCCACAAATGTATGTGCATTTTCTCTGACTTTCTCAGTAAACAACCTTGATAAAAGTAATTAGTGAGACCGCGAGGACTCTGGAAGGGGACCAGAATCACTGTGTTTCTGGATGCACAATGGTCAGCGGACATCAGAGGAGGTTCTAACATTTTCTGTGTGAGGAAACCAAAATGTACTTGCAGAGTAATAGGGAAAATGAGAGCTTTGAAAATGGTCAATGGCCCGGCTAGTGTGGTTCAGTGGTTTTGTGTCGACTTAGGAACCAGGAAGTCACGGTTTGATTCCCAGTCAAGGGCACATGCTTGGGTTGTAGGCTCGATCCCCAGTGTGGGGCCTGTAGGAGGCAGCTGACCACTGATTCCTTCTCATCATTGATGTTTCTGTCTGTCTCTCCCCCTTGCCCTTCCTCTCTGAAAGCAATAAAAATATATTTAAAGAAAAAGAAAATAAAAAGAAAATGGTCAATGAATGTGGTCTCTCTACGTAATGAAGCAGAGTAGCTGAAGAGACAGACCCCACTTAAAGCAGGAAGAAAACGCTGGGCAAAGGGAATCTGCATTAGTGGTCGCGTGTTTTAAAAATAATCTATTTGTACTGATTTCAGAGAGGAAGGGAGAGGGGGAAGGAGGGAGGGAGGGAGGGAGGGAGGGAGGGAGGGAGAGAAAGAGAGACATCAATGATGAGAGAGAATCATTGATGGGCTGCCTCCTGCATGCCCCACACTGGGGATCATGCCCACAACCCAGGCATGTGCCCTGACCTCCTGGTTCATAGATGTTCAACCACTGAGCCACGCTGGCCAGGCTGGATTGTTTGAAACATGTCTGGGCGACACACTGGCAGGGGACACAGGCCGGACCTCTCTCCTTAGCTAAGCTTATGCGGTGGACTTGCTTTGGCCACAGAGAACTGTTGCTTTTGCCTCATCCCAGCCATCAGAAGGGCTGCTGTGTTTTTTTGTGCGTTCAAACACTAGAAAAATGCTATCGGACAGCTCCAGTCTTCGCCACCCAGATGTTTAGATTTCAAAGCAAATAACAATATGACAGGCCAGAGGCGACTGAGCCATCCATCACCCGAAGGCATGGGCCGATGAGACAGCAGATTAACGGGCTGGCCGAGGAGGACGGTTCCAGCGGGTGGAGACGCGCCCGCCTGCCTCCTCCATCAGGATGGACTCTCCTGGTGTGTGCTCACACAGCCAAGCGCCCTTTACTCATTACGGAGGTAACGTAGGATGCACCAGGCAAAACTAAGAACACCCAGAAACGATTTTTCCCTTTCTCTGGAATATATTCTTACACAAAAATAAAATTGCACCCTATATATATATTTTTAAACTACATATATTTTTTAAAAATATCTTTTTATTGATTTCAGAGAGGAGGAGGAGGAGAGAGAGAGAGAGAGAGAGAGAGAGAGAGAGAGAGAGAGAGAGAGAGAGAAACATTGATGGGAGAGAAACATTGATCGGCTGCCTCCTGTATGCCCCCTACTGAGGATCCAGTTCACAACCCAGGCGTGTGCCCTGACTGGGAATGGAATCAGTGACCTCTTGGTTCAACCTCTGAGCCACACTGGCTGGGTGACATATTAAAAAATATATATTTTATTGATTTTTTTTTACAGAAAGGAAGGGAAAAGACAGAGACTTAGAAACATCAATAAGAGAAACATCGATCAGCTGCCTCCTGCACACTTCCTACTGGGGATGTGCCCAAACCCGAGGTACATGCCCTGGATCAGAATCGAACCTGGGACCCTTCAGTCCACAGGCCAACGCTCTATCCACTGAGCCAAACCGGTTATGGCTCATTTTTTTTAAAGTTACTTAAGAGACGGGCTTATTCACAGAACATTATTACTGAAACTGGCCATAAATGAACAGTTCTAATATTTTACTGACAGATACCATTCAAAGATGCAAAAGAGGCAGCAATTTCAATGGACACGTGAGTTTGTAACCCTGACAATGCGTCCTAAGCTCATGGGAACCGTGTTGCTGGGGGTAACCACAGAGGCACCCCCGTTCACCCTGACTTTCTCAGCTTACCAGGGGGGTGTTTGCTGGTTGTGCCCCCTCTTAGTGCAGAGCCTCATAACCCCACGATGCCTGCGGATGCGTCCTTTCCACCCAGCACAGCTCTCTCTGGAGCCTCTCGGGATCTGGGGGAGGTGGCGGGTCCCCAGGGGAGGGAGCGCTTTGGACACACCTCTGTCCCAGGCAGCCTCCGGTGCTCCGTGAGGGTGCTTGTGGCCTCACTGGGCGCTGGCGTGGCCTGGCAGCTGCTCTGGGGTCCCTTCCTGTCTGTCCAGAGAAAGAAGGTTCTGCGCCCCAGTGTTCCCCCTAAGACCCGTGTCTTCCTCTGAGGGAAGGCACACCCCTCCTGGGGCAGAGCAGCCCAGCAGAAGTGGCTACGAGACAGGGCGAAGGGAGCGGAGACAGAGCGGCACTCGGCCTCTCGGCCGCAGGCTCTGGACCCGAACAACCGGGAGTAGAAACTATCAGGTCAGTGGCTGGGAGTCTATCCTATAAACAAGGATTATGAGGTTTAAGCAGGGCTTTGCCGCCCCGCAATGATGTCAGCAGCCAATGGCGAGAGCGGGGAGCCTCCCTGTCTTTCGGCTCCTCCGCTTAAAGTGACAGCAACCAGCTCCCCACTCTGCATCGATCATGAAGACACATTGATTTCCTCTCTGGAGAAGCACATATTTCTTTCCTCCCACTGAAAAGATAAATCTGACAGATTTTAATCAAATGTAGTTGTTCACATCTACAGAAATGCGGACCCTGCCACATAAGAAAACAAAAATATGCCAGCAACAAGAGAAAGTTTTGTGGCAAGTTCATTTGGGAAAACACTGAATTCACACACACACACACACACACACACACACACACACACAGTCCTATCCAGTTTGGGTCATAAGGTTCAAGAAGTCTGGTCAAGGGCACTCATTTGGTTGCAGGCTTGATCGCCTTCGGGGCCCCTGTAGGAGGCAATCAATTGATGTGTCGCTCTCACATCCATGTTTCTCTCTCTCCCCCCCTCCACTCTCTCTAAAACTCAATGGGCAACATATCCTCGGGTGAGGATTAACACACACACCTCACACTCACCCTCACACAGCTGTGAAGCCTCCGAGTTAACATTTTTCAGGCTAGCATGTAATTGGTTGTGACATCAGTCGTTATTGGTTCCCATTAAAATTTCTGCTAAAACCACACTCTCCAGGTTCTCTGTTGAACCGTATGAAGCTGGATTATTAGGACTTGGTCTTTACAATGAAGTCTTGCCCATGATGAAAGTCGGCTTTTAGAGGAAACATGCCATTTGAGATAGGATACAGAGAAATGAAGAATCTGTAATTCTTTTCAAGCAGGCATGCATGACTATGTTTGGAACATTTATGTTATTTTATAAATTTATGCATTGAGTAGCTCTTATTTTCCTTTTTAAAACTATTTTCATTGATTTCAGAGAGGAAGGGAGAGGGAGAGAGAAACATCAATGACAAGAAAGAATCACTGATCAGCTATCTCCTGCATGCCCCCTCTAATGGGGATTGAGCCCACCTGGGCATATGCACTGACAGGAATCAAACTGTGACCTCCTGGAGCATAGGTCAACACTCAACCACTGAGCCACATGGCTAGGTGTGTAGTTCTTATTTTCTTCTGTGTGTCTTTGGACAGCCACATTGTTTGTATCTGTACTAGAGGCCCGGTGCACAGAATTTGTGCACTGGGGTGGGGGTGGGCCCTCAGCCCAGCCTGCACCGTCTCCAATCTGGGACTCCTCAAGGGATGTCCGATTGCCCACCAAGATCTGGCCTAAATGGACAGTCAAGATATCCCTCTCACAATCCAGGACTGCTGACTCCCAACTGCTCACCTGACTGCTTTCCTGATTGTCCTTAACTGCTTCTCTCTGCCAGCCTGATCACCCCCTAACCACTCCCCTGCCAGCCTGATTCATGCCTAACTGCTCTCCTGCCCCTAACTGTCCTCCCCTGCAGGCCTGGTCATCCCTAACTGCACTCTCCTACAGGCCTAGTCACCCACAACTGCCCTCCCTTGCAGGCCTAGTCCCTCCCAACTGCCCTCCTCTGCTGGCCATCTTGTGGTGGCCATCTTGTGTCCACATGGGGGCAGGATCTTTGACCACATGGGGGCAGCCATCTTGTGTGTTGGGGTGATGGTCAATCTGTATATTACTCTTTTATTAGATAGGAAGATAGAGGCCTAGTGCATGGGTGGGGGCCAGCTAGTTCACCCTGAAGGATGTCCTGGATCAGAATGGGGGTTCCCTTGGGGCATAGGGCAGTCTGGGCAAGGGGCCTGTGATGGTTTGCAGGACCACCATGCCCCGCAGCCACACAAGGGAAGGCCCTGGTATCTGGGATTTATTTATCTTCTACAATTGAAACTTTGTAATCTCAGAGCAGACCCAAGCCTTCTGCTCGCTCCATGGTGGCAGCCATTTCTGTTGGGATTTATTTGTCTTCTATAATTGAAACTTTGTAGCCTTAAGTGGAGGCCAAGGCAGACCAGGGCTATGGAAAGTTGGCTTCCTCCATTGCCAGAGGCAACCCTAGCCTCTTGCTCTCTCCAGCTCCATGGCTGCTACCATTTTTGCTGGGATTTATCTATCTTATATAATTGAAACTTTGTAGCCCAGAGTGGAGGCCTGGCCCAACCAGGATGTGTGGAAAGCTTGACTTCCCTCATCTCTGGGGAAACTCAAGCCTCCCTCCTGCTCTCTCCATGGCCACAGCCATCTTGATTGGGTTGATTTGCACACTCGCACCTGATTGGCTTCTGGGCGTGGCTTGTGGGTGTAATGGAGTGATGGTTAATTTGCATATTACTCTTTTATTAGAAAGCTGTTTTTCCTTCTGAATTTAGACACTCAAACAGATTAGAAAACATTTGTTGACATTAAAAAATGTCTTTGAAAGAGGGACGTACATCTCCTTCATTGACTTGTTCAGTCCCAGGTCTCATTATAAGCTGAGCTAATTTTTAACGGTACTTTCCTAAGTATTTCAGTTTTGGCCATGTTTTGTCTTTTTTTCTCAGTATAGGTATGACTGATGGCATTTTCATTACAATGGAGAGATTGGATGTCTCTTGTTCACACCTCGTGGCAATTTCCTGCCCAGATATCTTGGTGTAATATATTTCATTTCAGCTAATTTTCAGCAGTAAAAAAGCAAACCTACCTGCCAGTGGGAGTGTGGATATAGTTCTAATTGACCATCAATCCAATCCTGTCTTGAATGGACCATCTTTCAATACATTTTTTCCTCTCATTGTATCCTCATAATTTTGAATATTGTATTAAGATGTATGCTTCAAAAAGAATTGTATTTGAAAATAACTGTATTGAAAGAAAGTTATTTTCATAATCCTACATAGTGATTCATAGTGTGTATGCATATATGATTGCCATTGCATTTCAATGGGCAAAAATAATTAGTTCTCTTTCAAAATGTGAGCTTAAAAACTTTCCCTTTAATGTGCTTCCACTGGCATTTCTGAGTTTGTAAAAGTCACAAAAACTTATTATTTTATGATAATGTGCCCTATAAGGGCATTATTGAGTTAATTTTGACCACACTGGTTCAAGAATGTTTTCAGAACTCTGATATTTGCCTTTGTTTTACCATTTACACGTGCGCATGCACACACACACACACACACACACACACGCGCGCGCGCATCCTATTTAATAAAAGGGTAATATACAAATTAACCATCACTCCATCACAAAGATGGCGACACCCATAGCCAGTGTATATCCTATATAACTTAGGCTAATATGCAAATTGTCCCCTTGACCATGTCTCCTCTCCCTCTCTCCCTGGCCAGGCTGGCTGGACCCCACCCATGCACAAATTCATGCACTGGGACTCATATATACATATATATATATATATACATACATACACACACACATACATACACACACACACACACACACACACACCCCACACTGGGTGGCCAGATTATTATGTGTTCAGAGAGCATAATAATCTGGCCACTCAGTCTGAGTGTGTGTGTATTTTTTTTTTCTGGATAGCACTGTATAATATGAAAAAGAGGAAAGATAAAGATTGGACAAATCAGAAGTCACCTTGCAAGAACAGTATTAGAAAATGTTGGCATTTAAATTGCAAGAGGAATACATTAGCTTCTTCAAGGAAAAAGTAAGACAAGGAAGCCAGTAAAAGTGGGTGAACTCGCTTGAAAAATGGTGGTGTCCTCATTAAGCCTCAGACCAGTGGTTACAAATGTGTTCCAATTTCTCTGTGGTGCTAGTGTCCCTGGGAAGCTGAACCCCAAATGCAAGGCCATTCTGACACAGGAAATATGGGATGCTTTCTGGAAAAAACTATTTGTGATGCCCCAAACTACAGACAGTAGGAGATATGAAGGTATTCGCACAATAGTCTCTGAATCATGATTTATACGCTCTGAACAGACTATAAACTCCCCACCCTGCCTAGCTCGCACAGAAAGTGCTGCCGGCTAGCTATAACTCCCGCACACTATTTCCAAGCCATCTTTCCCCAAGTTTTTTCTTATTTACAAAAGAAGCAATTCATTTTGTAGGACATTTCGAACTGGCAAATGGCCAACAACAATTTTGACCAGAGCTGGGTGCAAAAGGTATTGCAAAACACAAAGGAAAAGGATATTTAAGAATGATGCAGACAAAAAGGAAGATTATTCATCCTTCCATAGGGCTTTTTAAAGCCAGTTCCAATTATGGACCTTTTCTGGTAGTTTCTATAAGTTGGGGGCCATTGAACAGGCGGAAGACTAAATAAGTTTGTGAATGCATCACAAAGGAGAAGGGATTCAGCAGGACAATGGAATTTAGCTGATTGTTTGAGGATCTCAGTATGATAATGACAGTTAACCAGGAGAAAGGAGAATGGAATCTCATTTGTTTTCCAGAAAGGGATTTCAAGGACTTCACCAAAAATTAAAGTCCTGTCCTAGCTGGTTTGGCTCAGTGGATAGAGCATAGGCCCATGGACTGAAGGGCCCCAGGTTTGATTCTGATCAAGGGCACGTACTTCGTTCCAGACTCCTCCCCCACCCTGGGCCCTGGTCAGGATGCATGCATGAGGCCACCAATCCATGTGTTCTCTCACATCGATATTTCTCTCTGTCTTTCCCTCCCTCTCCCACTCTATCTAAAAATCAATGGAAAAATATCCTCCGGTAAGGATTAAAAAAAAAAAAGTCCTAGTTATAGGGTGAAATGTAAACATCAATTATCCCACCACAATTATGCATGTGATGGAAAGGTACTTCGTGTCAGAAATCTTAAGCCAGTTCTTGTTCATCTATCTATCTGGCATGCATGGAAATGTGTTTCAAGGGAGTGTGCATTTTGCAACATGTAGTTAGATAACTTGATACAAAACATAGTTTAAATCAGGTGACATACTGCTAATTCATGCCCTTGGCCTTTTATGGTCCAATTGCAGGGAGATTTCTAGACATTTGAATCTTAAAAAGGATTCTTAGAAGTTTCAAAGATGCCAAGACTTCCTTGGAAAATTCCAGCTAAATTGGAAGACATTTTATTTATTTCATACATATTTTTATTGACTTCAGAGAGGAAGAGAGAGGGAGAGAAAGGGAGAAATGTTAATGATGAGAGAGACTCACTGATCAGCTGCCTCCTGCATGTCCCACACTGGGGATTGAGCCTGAAACCTGGGCCTGTGGCCTGACAGGGAATTGAACCATGACCTCTAAGTTCACAGATTGACTCTCAACCATGGAGCCACACGGGCTGGGCTGAAAGACATTTTAGTTGTCAAATTATTCACAGATCTTCACAAACAACCCCACATCACCAAAACACACTCATCCCGTGTCTTCAAGATGAAAATTCAAAAGCGTCTCTACTGAGGCTAACTTTCCGTTTCTGTTGGAAACGATCTCTGGAACCCTCCCCAAATTCTCTGGAGCTCCCCCAATCCTCTGGAGCTCCCTGACATGGGAAGTCAAAGCATGACTCTCCTTGTGGTGACACTAACATTGGACTCAGAAGAACCTGGGGCTGAGTCACAGCTTGGCCAGAGTCAAGTAATGGGAGGTGACACTTTCAGCCTTAACTTTCCCATCTGGGAAGTAGGAAGGAGCACACTGAACTCTGGATGCAGGGCCACTAATGCCGCTAATGCACCGAGAGGCGCTGCTTTAGAAGAACTGACTGGATCGTTACGAGCCAAAGAGGAAGGAAGGAAGGGGGAGGAGGGACTGCTGGCCCTGAGACTCTTGCTCATTTGATCAGCCAGGCTTTCTCGGCACATGGCCGTCGGCAGAGCCCCGTGACAGTCCCTGCTCGTCTAGTTCCAGAGCAGCGTCCATTTTACCCGGCATTTGGGAAATTAAACCTTCCCGCAGAGGAGCGACTTCCCGGGGGCAGTCCTGCCCGGTGCTCCTTAGTCAGCGGCGCTGCCCACGGCTCCCAGCCCTCCCGGATTAGTCACTGGGCCGCCTCCCTGTGCCGCTAGTAACTCGCGATAATCACGTTACGGAGATGCCGTTTAATCTGTAGTTGGCATATCTCAACTTTTCATCTTCATTAATAGAGCCATCAAAGTTGCACTGGGCTTGACGGGTGAGGGACACACGCGGGCTTCGTGGGGAGGGGGGTGTCGTTTGCCTGGAGACACTCTGCTTGCCAGATGGCAGCTGTTAATCTGCCCGCATCAAAGGTGTGAGGGGGGCTGAGCACGCTGGCCCCTGGCCAAGGGGGCTGTCCCTGACCTCCCATGATGCATCGCTGCGCACCCCAGGCTAGGGGTGTTGGTCCCTGTGGCAGATAGGGCTCCCCATGCATATAGGCTGGGGAAGGGGCGCCTGGGGAAGGGAAGGATCGTTTTTCTGGCCCTCCTGTCCCTGACGCCTCTAACACAGGCCATGGAGCCAAACATCCCCCCTGGAAGGCAGCGTGGTACAAGGAGAGGATGCACACCGGGATTCCTGACTCTGCCACGTACCCAGCTCCGTGGAACCAGGCAGATCCGTTCATCACTTTGAGCCTCGGATTCTCCTGGTTACGTGATGGGGGCCAGACAGTGTCACCTAAGTCTAGTCTCTCCACGGCGAGGCAAGTGGAGACCAATCGTGAAGTCTCTTGACCTGTTGGCCTATTGCTGGGCACAGAGCCCAGGCTCCGACTGGTCCCTGAGGCGCTGGCTGGGGATGGCCCTGAGGAGCTGTTTGTGGTGGAGAGGGTGTGGTGACCAGGAGTTCATCACCAGGGAGATGGATAATAAGAGGTCAGGAGGCCTGGCCGGCCTGGCTCAGTGGTTGAGCATTGACCTATGAACCAGGAGGTCACGGTTCAATTCTTGGTCAGGGCACAGGCCCGGGTTGCAGACTCGATCCCCAGTGCGGTATGTGCAGGAGGCAGCTGATCAATGATTCGCCCTCATCCTTGATGTTTTTCTCTCTCTCCCTCCTCCTTCCTGAGACTAATAAAAATACATGAAAGAAACAGTCCTGGGGAGGAGAAGGTCTAGTAAGAGTAGTGTTGTGGGGGATTCAGGGCATGAGGAACGCCTCTCCTTTGGGTGTCCTCTCTATCTCTCTCCATCTCCCCCAGAAGTCAAGAGTTTTTCAGAAGAATGTGGGCCTGGAATGAAGGTAAGTGCCACACACTCACTTGCTCTTATCTGACCTCTCCATCGCCACAGACCTCCCTGCCTGAGGCACTTCCCGAATTTTTCCCAGCTCTCATTTTTGGTGGCTTATTCACTGGAGAGCTGGGAGAAGGAGTGGCCCCCATTCTTGTTGAACCAGTTGAGCATTTCCGGGATCCCCAAGCCTTGGGCCCTGCACATCAGCGCAGCCGCTCTTCCAGTCACTGAGACTGTGCCAGGGGTCGGAGGGATGTTACTGTGCGAGGGAGGACCATCGATCTTATTTTCAAATCAATGGAAACATATCCTTGGGTGAAGATTAAAGGAAAAAAGCATTGATCTCCTTTCTAGATTAGCCATATGCAGTCAGTAGCTGCTGGTGAGGCGAGGCCAGGGGAGCAGAGAGCCAGTGACGAGAGGAGCAGAGGGAGAGCGAGAGGGAGAGGGAGAAGCCAGTGCCTGTAGCTTGCATCCCGCCCTGAGCGGAGCCAGAGCTTTCTGGACTCTGCACCCATGGCAGGGATCCCGTCCTCCTTTGATGTTAGCGGCTTTGAGCTGACTCTTTGCCACTTGTCTCAGAGGATGGCTTAGGCCCAGGCCAGCGGTCGGCAAACTCATTAGTCCACAGGCCAAATATCAACAGGACGACGATGGAAATTTCTTTGGAGAGCCACATTTTTTAAACTTAAAATTCTTCGAACACCACTTCTTCAAAATAGACACACCCAGGCCATAGTATTTTGTAGAAGAGCCACACTCAAGGGACCAAAGAGCCGCCTGTGACTCTCGAGCCGCAGTTTGCCGACCACTGGCCTAGAGTGATGACTTGACCTCAAAGAATATAGAAACCCAGAAGTTTCAGGAAAAGCTGCTTCTGTGATTCTCTGCTTACTGGACTCTTTAGAAATTATTAACCGGTGATGGTTGCAGATACAGAGACCATCACAGAAAATAAATAGGAACTTAAAGAAATCTGGGGCTGGCCAGTGTTGCTCAGTGAGTAGAGTGTCAGCCCATGAGCCAAAGGGTCATGGGTTTGATTCCTGGCCAAGGGCAGGGCTTGAGCAGGAGGCAACCTATTTATGTGTCTCTATCATATCATATTGATGTTTTTCTCTCTCTTCTATTCTCTCTCTCTCTCTCTTTTTTTTTTAAATAAAGAAAAGAGCCTTAGCCAGTTTGGCTCAGTGTATACAGCATCGGCCTGTGGACTGAAGGGTCCCAAATGGGATTCAGGTCAAGGGCAGGTACCTAGGCTACAGGCTCTTCCCAGACTTGGGTCCTAGTTCAGGCTCCTGCAGGAGGCAACCAATTTGTTCCTCTCACATCAATATGTCTCTCTGTCCTTCTCTCTCTCTAAAATCCATGGAAAAATATCCCCAGGCGAGGATAAAAAAACAGAAATCTTGGAAAGATCAGAAAAACCACCTCGCTGTGCTGATTGCAGTTCTGAGGAGACGTGCTCGCAGTCAGTGGCTCCTGCCCGGCATTTGCATAGAGAGAACTTTCGAAAGGTTACATGCCTTTTCCACTTTCCTATTTTGTGTTAAGGTTACAGGCGCTTACTGGCAACGTTGCAGATGTTATTTTTGCAAACTCTAACTCTTCAAATGCAGTCGGATGGAAATTCTGAGCTACGGCAACAATAAATATGTTTTATGTCCCTGTAACATTCAAGCTGTAGTGTGCCTGAGAGTTAGCAATGGTTGCTTTTGGCCTTGAACTCTGAGGCTAAAATCACACCCACCCAAACTTCTGTTTGTAAGTTTCAGAGATTTTTGTCTTTGCACTTAACACAAAGTCAGATGTAGATATAATCCACATTAAGCACTTTTGACAAAATATCAAAGATGCCCGTTTTTTGGATAAGGAAGTAAAGTACTTGTCCTCAACGCAAGTCGCCTATTCAATGTCACAGAGGCTGACTTGTGTCAACCAAGCTGTGAACTTGAGACCATGGAAGTGAAGAATCAGATATGGAATCTGGGGTGTCTTTCCCATCTATTTTAGTTTGGTCTGATTGTGAATTTCACATACAGGCCCTGTTTCTATGTTCTTTATTCATCTCTTCTGAAAGGGAAGCTTTTATATCCTTATTTGAGGGGACTGGTCTGAGGGTAGTCAACATCAAACAAAGAAGACTTGCTTTGGGTCTCAGTGTATTCTGTATTGGATTCACTTACAAAGATATCTGATATCAGGACAATTGTGCATATACATGTATATGAATTAATATATATAGTATTATTTATTTCAGAGAGGAAGGGAGAGAGAGAGAAATATCAACGATGAGAGAGAATCATGAACCGGCTGCCTCCCACAAGCCCTCCACTGGGGATCCAGCCCACTGACTGGAATTGAACCTGGGACCTTTCAGTTCCCAGGCCAACACTCTAACCACTGAGCAAAACTGGCCAGGGCTCAGAGGCTCTTCTTTCAGAGAGGCTTGGTCCTCTGCTTGCCCGTGGCCTCACAGCTTGGCTTGGGAGGGCACAGAACATGGACGCTCTGTTCATCCACACTTAGCTTCTCAACTGCCCCAAACGCCAGGAAGGGGATTTGAAGCTCGGGTGGGCACAAAACATATGTGCAAACTCGGCATCCCTGCCAAACCTCTCCACCTGAAGCCACAGTTCGGGTCCGTACAAACCGGAGGATGCCGCAGAATCACTTGGCAGTGCGCACCATGCTTCCTTCACATCCCGGGGGCCTTAACGCGGAGAGCCTGCACAGTCCTCCACCCCCAAGGACTATCTCCCGGATGTTCTCAAAGCACACCACGTAAAGCTCAGTTCATTAGAGCCTGGTCTCCATACACCAGGCCTGTGGGTTCAGTTCCCACTAGGACATACACAAAATCAACCAATGAGTGCACAAGGAGGTGGAATAACCAGGTGATTGTTACTCTTCTTTCCTCTGTCTCTAAACTCAATTAAAAAACAAAACCCAGCAGGCAGCCGGGTTTACCCTGAGAGGAGAGGCGTAGGAAGGTGCATGGATAGAGAACAGCTGAGTGAGGCTGAGCGAGTCGTCAGTAGCTTAGTCTGGGATAATCTCCCAGGAAGGTGTTATCAAATCTCGCTTCACCGAGGGCACATGGAGGACGGTTTTCAGCAAACGATATGCTAAATACTCCTCGAGTGGAGAAGAAACTTAAGAGGCTTAACAATGGATGTAGAAAAGTTATCACCAGTGATCGGGGTACAGATTCAGGCTTTGGGAAATGAAGACAACATAGGCGAAGCGTGTGGGCTTAGAGCGTCTAAATGTCAGTGAGTCGAGAAGAGGCTGGTTAGCATAAAACCTGTACGCGCATCCTCTGCTCTTTGTGCTGAATCCGATGAGGACCTGGACAACAGGCGCCAGGCCACTCCCTGGGATAAGAACCCGCCCCACCTCCATCGTGAAGGGGAGCCATTTAAAAAATATATATTTTTATTGATGTTAGAGATGAAGCGAGAGGGAGAGAGATAGAAACATCAAGGATGAATCACTGATGGGCTGCTTCCTGCACGCCCACGCTGGGGATCCAGCCCACAACCCGGGTATGTGCCCTGATCGGGAATTGATCTGTGACCTCCTGGTTCATAGGCTCATAGACACTCAGTTACTGAGCCACGCCGGCCGGGCAAAGGGAGCCACTTCTGCAGGAGAAAAGCAATGCTGCCTTCCAGTCGTAAAAAGAGCTGCCGCTCCCTCCAAACACGGCATCCATGTCAAAGCCTGGCAGGAAGGTGGGCTGCTTCTCCCTCAGCACATCTGCTGTGTTCAGACGCCAGTCGGGGGCGGTGCCCCTCCGGCCCTCACAGTGCGCCGCATGCCAAGGCCCGATGGGAGCCGGGCTGAAAGTTCTCCAGCCTGTCAATCACCCGGGGGCTGCCAGGGCAAGAGGAACGACCCTACTGGCACCATTTCCGTTCTCCCTGGCGCCCAGCTCGCTGTGGCCATCCTGTGGAGGCCCTCCATATGTGCGAGGGGCAGCGAGTGCAGGGGACAGGACCCCAGATCTCAGGATGCCCGCTGATGGCCACATGTCACAACTAACGCATGCCGGTCCTTTCCCTGCTTCTGGACACGGGCGCCCCTTCACTGTGGGGAGGCTGGGAGTCTTGCTGTCACTGACCTGCTGGTCTTGCTCAAACACTGATGAAGGGATACCATCCCCACGTTCATGGTGACCCGGATGCCGCTGGAGATTCGATGGAGGACTCCCTGCTCCGGAAACTAGTGGCCTGGAGCTTTAAGACAGAGTGTTTGGAGTCAACGGTCCTGGCTGGTGCTGTCTGGATTCCTGCACCTGACGTGCTCCTGGTTAGAAACACCAGTTCTGCCCGCCAGGGTGGCTCAGTAGTCAAAGGGCAACCTATAAACCAGGAGGTTACAGGCTGGATTCCCAGCCAGGGCACATGCACTGCTGGATCCCCAGGAGGAGGCAGCCAATCCATGATTCTCTCTCATCACTGATGTGTCTCTCTCTTCTTCCCTCCCTTCCTCTCTGAAATCAATTAAAAGAAGAAAAGCAAGAAAAGAAAAGAAACACGAATTCCATTACCCTTATCTCAACATCCCCAACGTCAATGTTGTTCTTGCTCGTCAAATTAGCCGCTTCCTCTCGCTTCAGACCCACTGACAGTCCGGGTGGTTTGAGCTGAGTGGGTTGGACAGGGGGAAATGGGCGATTTCCTCTGCTTCTCGTGGAGTTAATCTCTCACCCAGAAACTTCTAAAGCTTCTCTTTCAACAGCCGTCTCTGCTCCTGGCTTACAGCAGGCCCGTAAAGAGCCTGCTTCTCCTGAACAATGCCGCAAGACTGAGTCTGCGTGAGAGATGGCTTCCTGGTCACGGAGAGGCACTTAAGCGCTTACATCTCTCTTCAGCGATTTATCCCAGTTGGAAGGAGAGAGTCTGTTTCCCCTACGCATGTGGGCGAGCCAGTTGGGTGCATACCAGCAGCCTCTCTGGCATCTCTTCAGGTAGTGGGTGGGAAGAAGGGCCTCGGAATACTCACCAGCCAGAAATGCTCTTGTCCGATGCCCATCATTTGACAATAGGGGTCTTACCTCTTGTCTGCACACATTTCCTCTGTTCTTACTATGGATCTATGGATATTTGTTTAGTTTACTCTGGATCTTTTTTTAAAAATATATTTTATTGATTTTTACAGAGAGGAAGGGATAGGGATAGAGAGTTTGAAACAACAGCGAGAGAGAAACATCGGTCAGCTGCCTCCTGCACACCCGCTATTGGGGATCAAGCCTGCAACCAAGAATCAAACCCTGCTTTAGTCCGTGGAACCCTTCTTTAGTCCTCAGAACCCTTCCTTAGTCCGAGGGCCAATGCTTTATCCACTGAGCCAAACCGGTTAGGGCACCCCTGGTTCTTTGTTTAAGTATGTTTTTATTGATTTCAGAGAGAGAGGCATCGACAGAAGAGGGAGAAACATCGGTGAGAGAGAAGCATCATAGATTGGCTGCCTCCTAACTGAGGATGGAGCCCACAATCCCGGCACATGCCCTGATGGGAATTGAACTGTAACCTCCTAGTTCATGGGTTGATGCTCAACCACTGAGCCACACCAGCCTAACAGGTCCACCTAGGTTGTTTTTTTTTAAAATGTATTTTTATTGATTTCAGAAAGGGAGAGTGGGAGAGAGAGAAATATCAATGATGAAAGAGAATCACTGATGGGTTGCCTCCTGCACATCCTACATGGGATGGAGCCCCCAATCTAGGCACGTGCCCTCACTGGGAACTGAACTGTGACCTCCTGGTTCATAGGTCAATGCTTAACTGCTGAGACACGCAGGTCAGGCACATCCACTCTAGTTCTCAATCTTTGCATTCTTTGTTATACACCCCACCCCCCTACCCCGCCGCCGCCCACCAAATGGTTACTTGGGTTGCTCAGGTGATCCAGCTGGCCCTGACTCTAGAAGCATCCACAGCTTGGCCTATCCCAGTCCCGCCCCACTCCCCTCAGGTAAGACATTTGTTCCCAGAAACGGGTTCAGCACATCCCAGCTGCCAAAATGGCGTCTGTGTGACCATAAGGAAGCATTTGCCCGTATTTTCACAAAGGGCCCCTCTTCTTTCCCCCAACGAAAACAGAGCTAAACCAGCGCACACCCCCTTTCCTTCTAGAAGGCGCTCCTTGTCTGCCGATCCTCAGGAAGGCACCCTATGCACTCAGCGCACAGAGGCTCAGCGGGGCTGGAACACGTTTGGGCAGAGTGCAGAGTTTAACAATCCTGTGACAGCTTCTCCGCCTGGCAGGTCTGCAGGGAACAGCCCTGCTTCTTCCGGGGAGCTCCTCCGGGGAGCAATCAGGGCGAGGCCTGCCTCTCTCCTGCGTTCCGAGTGCGGAACCAGAGTCCAGAATTCTCCCTACCTCGGACCTTCCAGGAGCGTGGAGCCATCCCGTCTAAAGAGGAATCGCCGTGGCTCAGAAAACTTCTAGCAGCTTCTTTCCGTGGTGCGTGAGCGGGAGACCCATCTCAGCAGAGCGTGATGAGAAAACGCACGCCCGTCACCAAGCAGCAGCTGCGCGCGGCCGGCCGCAGTGGCTAACTTCTGAGCGAGGCGACAGAAAGGTACCTCCTCCAGCCCCAGCGTCCCCTTCGCGCTTTACTGTCCCACGTCTCCTGCTGGCCCTGAGGGGACCTCGTGCCTCTGGCGGGATGGGGAGCCAGGACCCGGGAAGTTATGGCTCCTATTAAGGAGGCGGGCTGGACGTGGGACAATCTGTCCATAGTTATTCCTGCTGGGCCCTCTGTGGGGGCGCATTTGAACAGAAGACAGAGGGGCCCGGCCTGGGCCTTGTGACAGGTGTCCAGGATGCTGAAGTGTGTGGCGAAGGAATGAAAGGCCTCCGGGGATGGAAGGGACGCTGTCCCCGAGGGTTTTCCTGTCTCCTGGGGGAGTATGACAGTGACCCTGGAGAAGGGCTGTGGGCAGGTAAGAGCCGAGAATTCAGCGAGTAATTCCAACTTCTGCCTGTTTGTGAGACTTGAGGGTCACCAAGCTCTGGAGGGTTGGTGGGAGAATGTGGGGTGGGAGGGGGAGCTGGGTCAGGACTGGGTAAGTGAGGCCACCTAAGAGCTAGTGACTCCTCCCACGTGACACTGAGGTGTTTCCGGGACCTGCTGGTTCTCCAGCCTTCCATTTCAGTTCAGTCCAAAAAATACTTCTGGGGCCCGAGCTGGTATGGCTTAGTGGATAGAGCACTGGTGTATGGACTGAAGGGTCCCGGGTTTGATTCTGATCAAGGGCACATGCCTGGATTATGGGCTTGATCCCCAGTGTGGGGCGTGAGGAGGCGGCGGATCCATGATTCTGTCATCATTGATGTTTCTCTCTCCTTCCTCTTCCTTCTTCTCTGAAATAAAAACATTTTCTTAAAAAATAAATACTTCTAGGGGGCCTTCCATGTGCCAGGCACCACGCTGGGCATTGGCCATCGCTGCCGAATACCACAAGGTCCCTGGTCCGAGCCTCATTCCAGGCACCCACATCTCTGTCTTCCTTCTCCTGGGACCCTCTACTTTGGGAGGACATAGGATCTTGGGGGTCAACTAGCTGCTGGGTGGCATGGGCTGGGTTAATGCCCTTCTCTGAGGCTCCTTTTCCTCATCTGGGAAAGGGAGTCAGATTCCTGTCTCATAGAGTTGACCGCATCTTTTTTTTAAAATATATTTTTATTGACTTAGGAAGGGAAAGGGAGAGAAAGAAACATTAGTGATGAGAGAGAATCATTGATCGGCTGCTTCCTGCACGCCCCACACTGGGGATGGAGCTGCAACCCGGGCCTGTGCCCTGACCGGGAGCTGAACTGTGACCTCCTGATTCAGAGGCCGGCGCTCAGCCCCTGAGCCACGCGGGCCAGGCCGCAACGGCATCCCTGGGCTCGCCCAGAAGGCAAAGCAGGAACTATGAGGGGAAGAGGCGGCCACCCCATTTAGCCTTTATCCCATAAGGCCTGCTGCTCGGGGCCTTTGTACACCTCCAGGGACTTGATCTGCCATTAGATTACACGCTCCCATATCCCGAGGCGCTGACAAACGTTCGTCAAATATGGTTATCAGCGAGCTGGGCCCGGGCAGGTGAGTTCCAGAAGCCGCTTTCCGCCAGGCGGGAATGGCCGGCACCAGGGTTTGGTGTGGCAGAAGCAGCAGCTGGATTTTAGCTGCCCCGTCCCCTGGGCACCGCTGTGCTGGGTCCAACCTACACATCTGTCCATGGCGGACTTCATACAGTGCTGGGCCCAACGGACATGCTCAGTGGTGTTTCAAACTCAACTTATTCCCGTCACTGTTGTGCCCGGGATGAGGACATTATATTTTCAGAGAATTTTAGTCCTTGAAAAGACTTAATGGGAGATATGTGGTCACCACAATAGTATTCGCTTGTCTTCTTACAATGATCCTTTTTTAAATTAAACATATTTTATTGATTTTTACAGAGAGGAAGGGAGAAGGATAGAGAGTTAGAAACATTGATGAGAGAGAAACATCTATCAGCTGCCTTCTGCACACCCACCACTGTGGATGTGCCCGCAACCAAGGTACATGCCCTTGACCAGAATGGAACTCGGGACCCTTCAGCCTGCAGGCTGATGCTCTATCCACTGAGCCAAACCGGTTTTGGCTTCTTGAGAACATAGTATTTCATTCCTTCTGAGTTTGCTGGACATGAACCCTAAAGGTGTCTTCTTTCTTTTCCTTTCCTACCTCCCTTTCTTTAAAAAAAATATATATTTGTATTGATTTCAGAGAGAAAGGGAGAGGGAGAGTGAGATAAAAACATCAATGATGGGAGAGAATCATAGATTGGTTGCCTCCTGCACGCCCCACACTGGGGATGGAGCCTGCAACCCGGGCATGTGCTCTGCCGGGAATTGAACCCTGAACTCCTGGTTCATGGGTCGACGCTCAACCACTGAGCCACACTGGCGGGGGACTTCCTCATCCTTCCTTTCCTCCCTTCTTTCTTTTCTTGGTGACCAGAGGGTCCACACACTGCAGGGAATCCACAGCAGCATGGCCCAGGAGAAAACCACGGAGAAAAGGAGGCGACACACGTTATTAAAGCAGAAAACAGGCGTCTCCACGCGCGGCCTGGGGAGGACAGAGAGCATTGAGAACAGGTTGCAGGGAGCGTTAGCTGTGACACAGAACAGTCCTCGGCGTAACTACTTTTCCCTTTGATGGTTTCAATACTGAAGTAAAACTCTTCACAGAGGGAAGAGCAGTACTCCTATTATTTTTTTTGTGTGTGTCCCATTTTGTGAAGAGAAATTTGAAGAAGTGGGATCTTCCTCGCTTTCCATTCCCCCTGGACCTATGGGGCGTTGGTGGTGACTCCCCACAAGGGGGGCCTTCTTGGGATTCGAAGCCCAGGCTGGTCAATGCTTTCTCCGTGGGGCGGAAAATGCAAGGGTGCCTAGCAGGAAAAGAGCAGCATCTTGGTGGGTTTTGGGGGTAAAAGACGGGATAAAACGGAACTAAAAGAAGGCATTGCTCTGTTTGTGGGGCAGTTGCCTTTCGTGAGATCCTAAGGATGACGCGAGTCGCTTGTAGGTGTCTCTCTCTTAGGCGGCTGAGTATCAAAGGAGAAGGGACTTCCAGTTTGAATCTGGAGAACACAAATGGGTCTTCACCCACAGGACAGTCCACAGCTCCGTCGTCGCTTCGTGTGGGGTTTGGGTCCCTGGCTCCTTTATTTCCCTTTAAATTTGTATTAAATTCGTCGCATGCTCTCCAGGGAGTGAGATTCTCTCCAAGGTTTAATCGAGGCAGTGAGGTGCGATGAATAAAGGAGGCGGGATGTAGGAATTCACTGTTGCTCCACTGAGTTAAACGCCGGCTCATCTCAACATACCCTGCTCCGCCAGGAAATGCGCAGTCTCTAAGGCCTTTATTAACTTGATCTTGGGGAATAGTGTTTTAATTTTTTCCATAATCATTGTGCAAATGGATCATGATAATCTCTGGGAAGGAAAAGAAGGGAACCAATGGCCTCATTAACTCCACCGCCAGGAGGACCCGAGTTCCTGAGAGCGGGCGGCCCTCACCCACAGGGCCCGGGCCTTCTTTGTGCGTGGCTTCTGCCATCCCGGGTGGGAGCCTGGCCCGCTCCTGCCTGGGCTGTTAAACTGCCTCCTGCGTTATCCCCCTTACAGCACAAGGGAAGAATCATCGAGGGTCTCAACCTTCCCAAGGGAACTTGCGCCTTCGGCCAGAATCCCACCAGGATCTCCAAGTCCCCAGTAGCACCCCGACTTGATTTCACAGACATCGGGGCCTCCGGTTGCTAAACTCTGGACCATAAGCCGAGCCTGTGGGTGTCAAAATGTCCATGCAGCTCAGATACATGCTTCTGAGTGCTGTTCTGCTGATTTAGGGGTGCTTTTGGAAGAGTGTGCAGTAATTTTTATTTAACAGCGAGAATGGCAGAGACAAATAGATCTGTCCCAAATACAATTAGCAACGGATTTGTGAGTTGGTGGTTAATTTCATGTAAGTGTTTCTTCTCCTCATTTTCATCCATTGCACCATGCAGGAGAAAGCGGAATCAAATGTCACCGACTGCCCATCGAGGTGTCCCATGCTTTCGAGGGCTGCCTCAAAAGAGGCCAGATCGCTTGTCCAGCTAGAAGGTAGCAGTCATTTACAGATCTGCCTCATCATGAAAAAGTGATCAGCACAACTGGAGAGGCTCAGAGGTTGAACCTAGAGCATCGACCTAGGAGCCAGGAGGTTAAGGTTCGATTCCTGGTCAGGGCACATGCCTGGGTGGTGTGCTCAATCCCCACTGTGGGGCATGCAGGAGGCCGCCGATCCATGATTCTCTCTCATCACTGATATTTCTATCTTTCTTTTCTTCTCCCTCCCTCTCTGAAATAAACAAAAATGTATTTTAAAAAAAGAAAGACTGGTTACAACTCCTTGAAAATGAATTTCTTCAAAGCTACACAGAGCTAGAGTGTTTCTCAGTAGACCTTGCTCTAAGCAATTTCAAGAACTCTTGGAGCCATTGGCTACCCTAACCCTGCCCCTGCCCCCCCCCCGCACTCCCTTCCCCCCCGGGAGGGACAGTCACTCAATGGGTGTCCACCACCACGCCCCATGTCCATCTTCCACTGAGTAACTCTACTCGTAGCTGCAAGTTCTACCTCTTCCTCTTTGGGGGAAGACTGTCCCCTTCTGGGGTGGTACAGATGGAGGGGTACGCGTGAAGCTGGGAGTGGGGAGGAATAACCAAGTTGCTAGATGGATTAGCTGATCTAATCTCACCTCTCAAGACAGAGCAGGCCGCCCTAGACAACAACTCCCTTTGGAAAAATCAGCTGCCAGGAGGGATGGATTACGAATTTTTCAAAGTCCCTTTGACTTCTCTTCAGAGATTTTAAAACAAATATGCACTGAGACCTACTATGTGTAAGGTATCAGATTCAGTGCAATGAAATGGGTCTTCAGTCCACGCTGGTGGAGCGTCTGCTGCAGGCGGAGGATTGGGCTGGTTGCTCCGGAGGGAGACAAAAGGACCTAATGATCCTGTAGGAAGGCAGACGTCTGAGCAGATGTGGCCCACGAGGAAGCTGATCCAAGGCAGAGCACGCAGAAGCAACTGAGGAAGGCGTCAGAGAGTGGGAATTGCAGTTATTAGCCAGAGTTCTTCCGAGTGAAGGTTGGGGAGAGTACATTCTGGATTGAAGCAGGTTCACATTGAACTTGACCAAATGAGTATGTTACTGCCTTGGCGATAGCCACAGACATGGCACGATCGGTTTAGGAAGGTGGTGCTAACCGAGGAGAGTTGGCCCTATGGTTCGTCATCCGGTAGAACGGTATTTCTCCAACTGTGCTTCAGAGGACACCAGCTCCTCGAGACGGTCCCTGGGACTGTCCGGAGCGGAGGGTGTGCGGACCAAATGAAACGTGGAGGCCGGGTTAGGCTGCTACCTGGGTTCCTTCTCGTGGAGTTCTCAGAGCCTCCCATACCTACTCTGTCATACATTTCCAAGAGCTTGCCCTAAACCCAGGTGTCCTTCTCTTTGCACGGTTCTTAAAGGGTCCCTGGATCTCACACAGGAAGACACTGCCAGAGGGTAAGGCAGCTGCCAGCAGCCTTTAAGAAGTGCCTGGTTTCCATTTCAGAAAAACACCTTGGGGAGCTGGGACGCAGAATGCTGGTGGGAAGAGACTGGACGTGACCAGTGGCTGATTCTGAAGGATCAAAAAGGAGACACTGACCACAGAAAGGAGGGCACGGAGTGGAAAGACACGTAGTGGGTGGAATGCAGACTCCAGGGCTTTCTGGAGGAGGAGGGAGGTGGAAAATGATTGGAGGACAATTTTTTTTGTTTCCAGTTCGGAAACTTTTGAACAGTGAAGAGAATTGTGGGGTAGAAGATGAGAAATTTAATGTAATTGGGGACGTGATATAGTTGAAGACTTATGGATACAGCTGGTCATCTCAGATAGCATTTGGGATACAATGTCTAACAGTGTCTTAGGGGGCACTGGAATTATTACTAAGGACTGTTTGACCATAAATCTATGCTAGATATGCAGGTTATAGAGAGCTGTGTGTAAGAGAAAGCTGAAAACAAGCCATCTGTTAACTGTATTTATAGAGATACTAATATGTGCCTAGAACAGCCACAGAGCCTAAGGAAAAGGCAAGCCAATATATTTAAAAAAAGCTCAAGGAGTCTATTATCTTAAGATTACAAATATATTATAAGTGGTCGCATTACCTATGTTCGGATTCTACTTGCTAGATGACCTTGGGCAAGCTATACAATTTTTTAAAACTTGGGCTTTCTCACTTGTAAAATATCACTGGTAGAATAACAACTCATTAAGAAATTGTGAGGATTAACTAGGGTTAAACAAAAATGTATTTACTGTATTTTGAATGTATAAAATAAATTTCCTTAGGAAATAATGTATGCATTGTAACCTATTTAATAAATTTTACCATTACTTTATTTGATTTCTAGTTAATACAAAATAATAATCTGTTTGAATTGCAAAAAAATCAAGCTGGTTTGAATTAAAAAAGTGTGAAAACATTCTTTGGTTGGCAAAATACGTAACACTTTCATCAATTAAAAATAGGTAAAATGTGTTAAAAATAATGAAAAGTTCATACTTTAATTGAACTGGCTTTTTCATGAGCTTATATTTTTATGAAGCTTAATGAAAGAAAAACTGAAATGGCCCATTATGAAATCTGCGTTAATTGTTATTATTCCCATAAAATTCCCATGATTACAGAAAGTTTTGCAATTATGCCAACTAAAAATGTACAGTACCCCCCTTTCATTTTCTCTGGATTTATTTTTGGTAATAAAGACCAATATTCACCTTGGCAAACAGAGCATTCGCTAAATTAAAAACTTCCTTTAAGCACGCCCGAAACTTTTGACATAAGACTGCCAAAATTGCAGGGTATTTTTGACCATCTGACAAAACTTTCTTTGTTCTTCCCTGCCTCGGTTGTCAAGGTTAAGACTGTTTCTCCACTGACTGTTATTCCAATGCTATCATAATCTTAACTATCGTGTGCTAGAAGGCACGGCAATATTAATTAAAAATATGGTCTAATTATTTACCCTCCTTGGTTCCTACAAACCTCTACAGTATAATCAGCGGACTCCCTAAGGGTTTCGCGGTATTTTGGAGTGAAATAAGGAGGTTTGTTACTGACTGACTCTTGCCTTGCGAGCGTAATTAAGTGTAACCTACAATTCACCTTGAGGTCATAAGATCAAACGTAACTTATCCGGGCAATGTCCTAAGTATGTGTTGATGTTGACTGATTGCTGTTGGGGCGGAACCTTTCATTGACCTCCAGGCATCTCAGAGAACATTCTGGGGGTTTCTGGAGACAGAGGATGGCCAGATTGGTCATTGTTGCAGACAGTCCTCTAGACAAAGGGCCATAAACCAGCCCCCAGCAGGCTCAGCGCCCCAAGGTGTTCCCTGAGGACTCTCCCACCCCCTGCGGCTGTCTAGTCACCGGCAGTAAATACTTTGTAGCTGCCAGAGGTGTGGCGGGGACTCCGGGGCGCGCCTGGGGCTCAACTTCCGGAAGGCGGCCTGGGGGTGTATCCAGGCCCAGCCAGGCCAGATCGGTCTTTACATCTTTATACCTTTGGGCTTAGGTGCATTTTTAATAAGGGAGAATTTCTTCCTCCTCCACAAAGAGAGGGGCATCGGCCAGACTGCCTTCATGGCCTCAATGTCCACATGTCACCCTGACAATTCCAATCAGGGACTGTAGCTCACTCAGTCTGAACCATGCCATTGGCTGGACTCAGGAAGAACCAACAGCCCAGCAAACTCACAAAATGGCCGAGACTCCTGGCCCGGGAAACAGCAGTAAGAGGAAGATCAGATTTGGGTCTAGATAGTGAAGCTCATTAGAGCTGGGGTGGCTGAGCTGGGACTTCACCGAGAGATACTGCGCAGATAAGAAGGAAAAGGCAGTTCAGGCTAGATGTGGACGGTTTTGAACAGCTCAGGTGTCCTGGGAGCACACAATTGGCGGAGTGAACCTACATAAGCAATTCAAGGGGAATGTCTCATTTCCTCCAGAGTCCGGGGGATGTGGAGGGGGGCGGGAATTTCTGCTATGACTTCCGTGATAGCAATCTGAAATTTTGGCTGAGGGAAGTTAAGAATTCAGCGTAGAAATGGACTCACCTGTTTGTTTGTTTTTTAAATGTATATTTTCTTAATTTCAGAGAGGAAGGGAGAGGGAGAGATAGAAACAGTAATGATGAGAGAGAACCATTGATTGGCTGCCTTCTGCACACCCCCCCACTGAGGATCGAGCCTGAAATCCAAGCACGTGCCCTGATCTGGAACTGAACCTTGACCTCCTGGTTCAGAAGTTGGTGCTCAACCCTGAGCCACTGTAGCTTGGCCTAGCCGAACGCAGTTTCTTTCAATAGATGTTAGCAGTGGAGAAGGTAAATGAAGATGCTAAGGGTATGTATGACAAAGACAACAGACAACTGTCCCCACCCAGGGGTGCTCTGTGAATAGGAAAAAGGAGAAAGCAACCAAGCACTGAATGTTGGATCTTTTGCCTGCCGAAAAGTGACAAAGAGGATCCTTGCCAGCTCGAGGCTCTGGCCCACAGAAGCCTAAGAGGTCATACGAGAGAGCAACTCAAACAGTTACATGTGCACTGAGGGTTCTAAGAGTGTGTTCGTCTTGATGTTGAGGATTGGGCTGGATGCTGGTTGTACCCACTAGAAAGCATCCCCAAATGCACATCTGCTCCTGTCGCTCAGCTGTCCACCCATCTAACCACCCATTCACCCATTCAGCATTTATGGAGGTCCTACTATGTGCTGGATGGGCACCGGAATCAGCAAAAAGAGATGTATCCCTGACTTCATGGACCTTATAATCCAATGAAGTGGCTTGGGAGGGTGGCACCTGCTGTCCCACGGGGAACGAGGGCAGAGGAGAGGACAATGAAGTGTGCAGGAGAGGTGGCATAGGACAGGGACAGTATTTTCCTTGTCATATTAAGAGAAATGAGGAGGCATGCACTGGCTTGAGGGAGCTGGCATCCTCGCGGGTTATCTAGAAGCCCCAATTCTCCCCACTGCCCGCAGCAGCCTCTGAAAATTCATGAGGGCACAGAGCTGCTGTGAGGGAAGCGGGAGAAATGGAAATGAAGAACTCCTTCTCCAGCTGAGTTTGGATCGCTCACCACCTTACTGCGAGTGCTCAGGGGTTGCCCGGGGCCAGATGCTACCTCTCTGATCATGCATGTCTGCACCCAGAAGCCTCTGCCCGCTCCCAGGGGCTGTGACTACAGAGCTGCTGAATGGGACAACCAGGCCTTCATGGGATCCCCGTCAATATTTCCGGAGCTGTTACCCAGGATTTTTGCACAACAGCACTTCCCAAACTGGTTCTACAGAAGGCCAGTTTCAGGAGATGTTATCAGATGCACTGTTGAAAAAAACCACTATGCCGAAACCGGTTTGGCTCAGTGGATAGAGCGTTGGCCTGTGGACTGAAAGGTCCTGGGTTTGATTCTAGTCAAGGGCATGTATCTTGGTTGCGGGCATATCCCTAGTAGGGGGCGTGCAGGAGGCGGCTGATCGATGTCTCTCATCGATGTTTCTAACTATCCCTCGCCCTTCCTCTCTGTAAAAAATCAATTATATATATATATATATATATATATATATATATATATATATATATACATATCACTATAAAAAAAAACAAAGTAACAACTAAGAAGAAAACAAAGAGGATGGAGGTAGAAGGTCCACTAGTCAAATAAATTGGTCAAACAAACCCAGCATACACTAACATTATTACTATTAGGTCACTTCTGTTACTACCACTACCAAAAAGCCCTCCCCCCTTTTATCACGACTGCACATGTCCGGTACTCCAGGACATACATCTACGCTTCCGAACATTCGGGCTGCCAGGAATAGAGGCTCTGCTTCCCCGAGATGGAGGGCATGCTGCCTGCGTCTCCTGTCCCCCAGCTTTTCCTTGTCAACTCCACCAGCAAACCAGGACTGAGTTCAGAGCCCCTGGCTTCCGTTTCCATGTGAATGCCGTGTTGTCTGAAGAGGTGCTTGGATCCTCACCCGTGGCGGACTGGCCTGCCTGGTCTGGGTCTAAGTGACCCAAGGAACTAAGGACTGAAGAGCCAGCGAAGGAGCCACAGACGCCTGGAGCCTGTGGTCACCGGGATGCCGCGCAGGGAATGGCCTGGTGATGGAGAAGAGGGCCCTGGAGTAACCAGCGGGTCCGCCGCTCAGACGCACGTGACCTTTGCCATGTCACCGAACCTTGCCTGGCGGTGTGCGGGGAGGAATGAGATGCATTGCGTGTTTAAGGTCTTCAGCACCGTGCTCCGTGGCGCTCCGGGAATGACACGTGGGGAAAGGTGTGGAGGGCCGCTCAGCTCGGACGCACAGATGGATGGAGCTTCCGAAGTTCACCGGGAAGCACCGGACTTTCCCAGCCCGAGCAGCAGGCCCCAGCTAGCTGCCTGGCTAGGATCTGCTGTAACCCACACAGCCCCAAGCCCGCACGCCCTCGGGGAATGTAATAAAAGGTGTTTCCCTCCCTCCAGGACCTGCTGGGCTCAACTGATACAATTTAGAGGCTCAAATTCCAGAGCGCCATTGTTTGTTCTCCTTACAAGTCAGCCCAGCTCAGAACACCTGTGGGCTGAGTTCTTTTGATGCACTAAAGCCTGTCTTTTATTAAGCTCTTTGCAAGCAGTCAAAATAAGACCAAATGTCCATGTGTCGCGTAACATGCACGTGGGCCGAGACAAGCCAGCAGGATTGCACGGGAAGCGGGCGGAACAGCGAGTGCCTTTCGGCGGGGCCCTGGAGAATTCGGTGCCGAACGCCACCAGAGTTAGACATCCAATCCAATGAACTATTTCAGATACACACACAGAAACCTGCCTACACACACACAAAACCCCTATTAGTCGGACTTGACGTTGAGCCGTGTTGAATCGATAAAAAGTGATTTAGGGCGGATGGTTTTCAGCAGCTGGCTGTGCTCTGTCTTCCATAAAGAAGTTAAAATTAATTTTAATATGTTGATGGTGCTTATTGATGATAATATTCATAATAAATACCCATCGGAAAAAGTCGCTGGCATATCCATGTGACGGAGAGGTCAAGGATGTTAATGACAATCACAACTACGGACTGCAATTCAGTCCATTACTTTAATTAAATCTAAAACTATTTTATGTCTTCTCATTTACAGAGTAAACTGATAGTGAGGAAAAGAGCAGCTTCTTTATTTGACACATTTTAGAGTCCAAAGATGTGGTCTCAAAACTGTGTTATAGCATTTGCCGCTTTTATTTTTTTTTTTAATATTTTTTATTGATTTCAGAGAGGAAAGGAGAGAGAAAGATAGAAATATCAACGATGAGAGAGAATCATTGATCAGTTGCCTCCTGCACACCTCCTTCCCAGGTTTAATCCCGCAACTGGGGCATGTGCCCTGACCAGGAATCGAACGGTAACCTCCTGGTTCCAGGTGATGCTCAACTACTGAACTAGGTAACCTCCTGGTTCCAGGTGATGCTCAACTACTGAACTAGGCCGCCTGGGCTCATCCGTAGCTTTAATACCCTTGCGGAACGTTTAAGGTAATTATGGGTCTTCTGAGTTAGACTGCCACTTCTACACGGGAGAAAAGGTAGAGATTTCCTTTTCAGTGCAGTTTTATAGAGAAAAGCGTTTCCTTCAATTGCTAATCTTATATTTAGACTGGGTTGTATTGGGTAGAGCCAACATTCCAGGGTAAATGGAAAAATCGTCTCCATTTCAGTGAATCCTTTTTAAATGGTACTGCTTGGGATCAGAAAAGAACGCAGCTGTCTGCAGTTCTCATAGCCACACAAGTTCAAGTGCTCATAGCTCAGTCATTTAAGTCATATAAAATGCTTTTTTTGGTTAATTGTGGTTTTCTACAAAACCCTGTGTTCCTGATGCATTTGTTGTTAAACTTGGAGATAGAAGGATATTTAAAAAAATGAGTCAATCAACGAATTAACAATTGATTCCTCTATCAACAAATAGCTATGTGCCAACTAGCGATGGGAACCACACAAAATCCTGTTCCTGCACGTGAGGGGTTTACATTTTAATTAGAAGGAAGAGAGAAAGCAAACTAGTAACTGAAGTTATGTAAGACAGTGCAGAGTGTAATAAACAAAGCAAACAAAGCAGGATAATGATAACGATGTCCACCTTTCCCAAGTTTGCCCAGCCCTGTTCTGGTTTTAGCACCGAAAGCTCTGTATCCCACTAGAGCCCTCAGTTCCAGGCAGAGTGGAGGGAATGGCCACAAGGGAGAGGGACTCAGAGGGGGTGTCTTTCAGATGGGTGGTCAGGGGAAGTCCTCCCTGGGGAGGTGACATTCCTTAAGTCTTTACAGAGCAGACTTCGTGAATTTCCCACTACAACTAGCATAGGTCATTGTATCTACTCTAATAAAAGAGTAAGATGCAAATTGACCATATCTTTGTGATGCCCACCAGCAAATCAGAAGTATGTAAATGAACTCAACAAAGATGGTGGGTTAATTTGCATACACAGGCACTGAGCGGCCAGGGGTGAGGTAAGATTGCACACAGGCATTCCACACTGTGCCAGCTGCTCCAGACCTCTGGCAGTGTGGGAAGGGAGAAAGGTGGCTCCGGGCTGGAGCCCAGTGCCAGCAGCCAGGGGAAGAAAGGCCCAGTCTTGCATGAATCTCCGTGCATCGGGCCTCTAGTGTAGTATAAAATCCATAAATGTTGCTGAGATTCAAATATTTGGAGGATCGGCATTGGTATCCTAATGAAGTTAAGATGATACTTTCAAGTGATTTTCTACAAGAGCATTTCTGAAGCAACTATTTTCTGGGTCTGGCTAACAACTATATGGACCTCAAAAGGTACAGTATCCCCTACTATAGTTGTATTTTAACCCAATTTATTATGATACTAGTATCTCGGTGCATGAAATTTGTGCACATTAAAGGGAGATTAATTAGAGGAAATAATTTAATATTTCCTATTTGCCTTTTCTCTATAACAGAAGTGTCAGAGATGAAAGAAAATTAGTAAAATGTATATGAAAACCTTTCTCCTATCAGAGTCTGGGGCTCACCATAGGACCCACAGTCAAGTCCCTGTCCACTCAAATGCACCTCAAAAATCACCTGAGACTCAGACCCTGCCAGGCTCCCAGGCCCTGTGCTGCCATTTGGGCTTGATCCAGACCCGGCCAGTTCCACCTTTGGCAGGGGGCATAGCCTCAGGTCCCCTGGCCCAGCTCTAGGACCAGGGGCATGGCCTGAGGTTCCTCAGTCTGGATTGGGGTGGGGGGTGCAGTCTCAGGTCCTCTGGCCCAGCACCAGGAGGAGGTGCAGCCTCAGGTCCCCAGTCAAACCTCACTGGCAGAGGGGCGCAGCCTCAGGTCCCCCACCAACCCCTGCTGGATGGGGGTGCAGCCTGAGTTCCCCGATTCAGCTCTGGGAGTGCACCTTGAGGTCCACTGGGTAGGGGGAAGCAGCCTGAGGTCTCCTAACCCAGAACCAGGATGGGAAGCACGCCTTGAGGTCCCCTGTCAAGCTCTACCAGGTGGGGGGTGCAGTCTGAGGTCCCCTATCAAGCCCTGCTGGGTGGGGGACTTGGCCTGAGGTCCCCCGTGAAGTCCCATGGGGGCAGGAGAGGGCGTAGCCTCAGGTCCCTGCTGATTGCTTGTTGACTACTGAGAAAGGATGATAAAAAACTTGGAAGTTATAACTTTATTTAGATTAAAATACAAACACATAGGGAAGCAATCCTGGAATGGTAGAGTGTGAGGGTGTAAAAAATCCACTCCTCATTAAAAACAATAGGAATACTGGCAAAAATTATCAATGGTAACTTTTTCAGAACTCTGGAAGTTCACGTAAAGGCTTGAAAAAAAAAACTTAACAAGTGTTTATTCAAGAAAGATGGTTAACTCATATTTAAACAGCAAGCATAGCATTTTAACTTGCCCTAGTCCAAACTCATTAGTCAACAGAGACATCTATCAACAGTATAACGATTGACATTTCTTTTGAGAGCCAAATTTTTTAAACTTCAACTTCTTCTAACACCACTTCTTCAAAAAAGACTCGCCCAGGCCATGGTATTTTGTGGAAGAGCCACACTCATGGGGCTAAAGAGCTGCATGTGGCTTGTGAGCCACAGTTTGCCAACCCCTGTCCTAATCCTATCCCACTTTCCCCAGTCCTACAGTTGCCTTGAAAATCAACAGCACGGTTCTTGTGCAATTAAAACAAGCACTCCAGACGCTACTGAAGAGAGAAAGAGTTTGAAGTTCCCCTAAAATCCACCCCCCAAAAATTGTCACAGTATGACCTGTCTCAAAGCTTGTCTTTATTCGACTCGACTCAGATCCCACTCTGTACAAATAGCATTTCACTAGGGTGTTTGCTAAAAACTATAAATGGCAATTGTTTAATATAGCAGCTGTCTGATGTTGGAGCTACCAAGAGACAAAGCAAAACAATAAGAAGAAAACATTGGGCCCTATTGGATAGAGCATTGGCCTGCAGACTGAAGGGTCCCAGGTTCGATTTCCGTCAACTGCACACGCCTGGGTTGCAATCACCAGTAGGGGGTGTGCAAGAGGCAGACGATCAATGATTCTCTCTCATTGATGTTTCTATCTCTCTCTTCCTTCCTCTCTGAAATCAATAAAAATATATTAAAAAAGAAAAAATGGGGTAATGAAATGTCTACAAAGGGCTTTGAAAGTTCTAACATAATTCTGGGAATCTAGAAACCCACATGAAAGTGCTGGGGTATACAAATACTCAGGAAAGACCTGAGGTGGCTCTAATCTCTCACCTTGGCTGACCTTGAGGCTCTGTGTAAGCAGGAAGTGAAGGCTAAAGTGAAATTATCAACTACCTGGATAAGCATTGAATATACTCCCTGCCGACTCTTTTCAGAGCTCCTTGGTAACGGAAGGGAGATTTATTGATCAAACCATTAAAGGAAATATCTTTCTAATTATTAGCTGACTCCTAACTATTTTCATTGGCTACACATGACAAACACTGCAGACTTTACAAAATTAGTTCAAGAAAGTCACTAAAGAAACAAGCAGCAGCAACAACAAAGTGTTCAACAACAAGGGTATGTGTGTATGTGCACATCTTATTTCCATAGTAGCCACATGATATATTTTTAGATGTTCAATTTGCAAAAGAAACAGAAAAGTATGGTCTACATGCATGAATAAAGAAAAAGCAGTCAATAGAAACTGTCCCTGTAGTAGTCCAAAGTTGGACTTACTAGACAGAGACTTAAAATTGAATGCTATAACCAAATTCAGAAAACTAAAGAGAAGTATGAGAATAATGTTTCACCAAATGGAAATACCAATACAGAAATATCAATTATAAAAAAAGAATCAAATAGAAATTCTAGAGTTGAAAAATACAAAAATTTAAATAAAAAATTTGCTGAAGGGGCTCAACAGCAGATTTTAATTGACAAAGAATCAGTGAATCTCAAGACAGTTTAAATCGAGATTATTTTTTGAGGAACAGAAAGAAAAAGAATAAAAGTGAACAGAGCTGCAAAGGTCTTTGGGACACTATTAAGTGTACCAATATGTGCATAGTGGGAGTCACAGGAGAATAGAGAAAAAGGGGCTGACGAAATAACGGCTAAAATTGTTTCCAATTTGATGAAAAACACTGACTACACATTAAAAAATCTCAACAAACTTCAAGTAGGATAAACTTTGAGAACTACACATAGATATAATATAAAATTATCTCTAGATTAACAGAACCTGAGAGGCAGTGGCTAGAAGACCCACTCTATAAGAAACAGGAAGGAAATTCTTCAGGTTGAAATAGAATGATATTAGACAGTAAATGCAACTACAAAAGTCAATGTAAAAGACAGTTTAAATGTATTTTTACTTGTAAATACTATATTCTCTTATTTAAAAGTTAACTGCATATAGCAAGACTTATTAAACTATGTTGATGGGCTCATTATGGATAAATATTAAGTTGTATGACAATAAATGCACAGTGTGGGGAGGTAATAGAGCTAAATTGGAGCACAGTTTTCGTATACTATTGAAATTAAGTTGGTATTAATACAAACTACATTGTTGCAAGTTAGAATGTTGATTATAATTCCCAGGACAACCACTAAAAAGGTTGTCCCTGTAGTAGTCCAAAGGTAACAAAAAATCATAAATCAAACTCAAGGACATTAAAATTCTGTGCTACACAATATCTAATTAACACAAGAGAAGTCAGCTATGGATAAATAGTGAGAAAAAAAGACAAGATATGTAGAGAACAAAATGGAAAAACAGCAGGTATCTTACTTAAGTAATTACTTAATGTACATGGAATAACCACTTCAATCAGAGGCAGAATTTGGATAGAACAATAATTTTAAACTTCACCCCCAAAAACTATTGACTAGATAGGTCAATAAGGCAACACAAAACTCCAACAACAACAGAAACCAAATAGGCATAAGATATATCTGTAGAACATAAATTTATCTCAAGTGCATGTGGAACAATCACTAGGAATCATATTAGGTTATAAAAAAATCAACCTCATTAAACTGAAAAGGATTGATATAACGCAAAGTATGTAAGGAGGATTGGAGTGAGAACAGGAGGATGGGGTGGGTAAAAGTAATATGACTTCTCATCCCATTTTGTAGGTTCTTATGCTCAATAATGTATTTTTGTATCTTGATACTGTATATTTTAAAAAACTTTTTATTTTGAAATAGTTTAAAGAGTTATAGAAGAATCCAGAGGTAGTACAGAGAGTTCCTGTACACCCTTCACTCAGCTTGCCCTAATGTGAACCTCTTAATAATCCTGACACTAAGAAAGTTAATATATGTATATATAATCTATCTATCTATCTATCTATCTATCTATCTATCTATCTATCTATCTATCTATCTAAAAGCCTAAGCGACTGGACAACTGGATATATGGCCGGTAGCTATGACACGCATTGAACAACAGGGGGCAGATGCTCAGCACAGGAGCTGCCCCTGGTGGTTAGTGCACTCCCACAGCAGGAGCATCGCTCAGCTGACAGATGGGCGCCAGATGCTGGGCTGATGGCTGGTGAGAGCAGCTGCGGCAGTGCATGCCCAGCGGCGGTGGTGGCAGGCACAGCCGGGCAGGGATGAGTGGAAGTGGGGCGGTGCCAGTCTGGGCTGGGCCCCTCCCCGGCCGCCTGCTGCTTTGGGTACTACTTCTTGTGGGATCGATGCAGACAGCGGGCTGAAGCCCTACAGGCTGGGTAAGGCTGGGCTGCAATGGTCCAGAGGACATTGATCCCCGCTTGCCAGGCCAAGGGATCCAACCAGCGAATGAATCCGAGCACCGGGCCTCTAGTTTACATATAAGTAAGTATAACACTATTAGCTAAACTCTGGATTTGACCAGTTTTCCGTGACCTCCAGGTTCATAGGGTGACACTCAACCAGTGAGCCATACCGGCCAGACTGGTCTTGAAGTTTTGAGACCCTCCTTCCTCAGGCTCAGATAACAGGATGTTCAGAGTCTCTCCAGTCCATCTGAAGTCAAGAGGACTAGAGTGGGACCTCCTGTTTGAGGCCTGCATCCGTCCTGAATGAAACCCTAGGCAGAGGTCAAGTGCATGGCTTGGGTGGTTATGGGGACCCAACGTGAAAGCACCCGGCAATCACAAAGCACTCTCCTCCAGCAAGATGGCTTAGTCACTCCTGAAGCATTGAGAATGCCCCTCCTGACAGCAGCCCCACTGAGACGCTGTGTTAGGCATGGGGCACAGAGCCCACGATTCCCACTCATCCCTCGCTGGCATTTCTGGTCTTGTTAAGTCTGGCCACTCGATATTTACCGAATGCCCACCATGGGCCCTCTCATGTCCATTATTAACTTTCCATTACAGTGCACTCCATGACTATCCTAGCACAGGCCTGAAAGAGTTAATGCGCTCCGCCCTCCTCCCGCCCCCACCCCCAGCCTGGGAGGCTGGCCCCACTGTGTGAAGGCTATGATGCATTAGGCTCCAAGGATGTATTTTCTTTTCCCCTCTGTTTATGTCTCTGTTTTCTGTAAAAATCTCCTAAATTGCAGCGGTATCTCCCAAGTTCTCTGACAATGCCATAAATTTCATTAGGAAGATGAAACCTTACGGGGCAATTAACTCCCAAAGTGGTACAAAGCAAAGCCCGGAGACACGGCCTGTAGTACTTAGCACTTAGCTCCGGAGCGGAGATAAGCCCTATCAGCCGGGGGTTGTGTTTAATGTTCGCTGCCGCGTCCACGGCCGGCTGCAACCTGGCGGTCACCGTGTTAACACTCCCCAATATCTATTACAATTAGTTTTTGATTAAGAGGCCTAACGTGGCTTAGGAAGCCTTTTATGTTGTGTCAAATGGCTGGTGATGGAGTGAGAAGCGCAGACACCTCCCCGTAACACAGCGTCTTGTAAAATGTTTCAAGTGAACTATTTTATCATCTTAATGGAAAGCAGATGACTCCCCCCGCCCCCCCTTAATTTCCACTATTTACCCAACAGTCCTTGTTTTGAATTACTTAAAGATTTATTCTGAAATGACTACGCCGTGCATTAAGGATGGCTCATACGGGCCATTTGGAATTTGGGGAGGCTTTTAAAATGACTGAGCAAGGTTTCACAGACGGCTGATTTTCTTTTCCTTTTTCTTCCGATTTTTTAAAAGAGCAAGTGCGGTGCCCTCCCCAGGAGTTAGTTATTGTTTTAATTATGGTTCGGGAGGCCTGTCTCGTTGAGTTCTGCTTTCTCCGCTGGGGTTCCAGTCCACAGTCTGGGTTGATTTTATGAGAGGCCACTGGTCTTTTGAGAGGGAGACATACTGTTCAGTTGTGTAAGATGTGTTCTGTGAGAAGGGACAATATGTGTTTTTATAAAGGAACATTCGATCAAACAAAGGAGAATTATTTGAAAACCTGTATGAGCTGTCAAATGTCCTGGTAAATTTAATGTCAATGGCAGATCAATTCGACCTGATTTGTGAATGTGAATGTACTAGCTTTTTATTTACTTATTTTAAAAACATTTTTGATTTCAGAGAGGAAGAAAGAGGGAGACAGAAACATCAATGATGAGGGAGAATCGATGGCTGCCTTCCGCACACCCCATACTGGGGATCGAGCCCACAGCCCCGGCACATGCCCTGACCGGGAATTGAATCGTGACCCGCAGGTTCATAGGTCGGTGACCAACCACTGAGCACCCCGGTCGGGCTGGACAGAGGATTTTAATCGATTCAGACAGCCGTGAGTGAAGGAGGGCTGACTACTGGTTCTGGTGGCATGGGGCTTTGCCACATTGGGTCACATGCATCATTTTAAGTTGTCCACTCACCAACCCTGAGCCTGGCAGGGAGCGCATCATCACCCCCTTTCCAGATAAGGACCCCAGAGCTCCGAATCACTGGCTCTTTTATTATCGCAAGTCAGACAATTCCTAAGATCTCGCAAAGTAAGACTTGCTATCACAAGTGTCATGCGATGCTCATGTGCCAAGATCCAGATCAAGACAGGAGTGGGAACAGATTCCACCATTCGTGTCTCCTCAGCGCTGTGCTCTGAGTCCATTCATTCCATTCATTACTCGTTCCTTCAGCACTCACGAGCTAGTTCCCTGGCACGGGGTAGGGGAGGAGGCGCAGAGATGAAAATAGTGGCCCTGTCTCGATGGGGAGATGGATATGTGTGTGCATCCACAGAGGTGGGTGCTGAGCAGCGGTGGGTGCTAAGACAGGTCCTCCAGGGACCATGAGTGAGGTACGTGGTCACATGGACAGGGGTTAGGTAGCCATTCCGGAAGAGGAGATATCTGACGTTGGTGGAGTTTGATAGGCAAAATGAGGAACTGCCTGTGTCAGAGGGAGGGCGATGTGGGGGTGAGGCTGGGAGAGCATGGCTCACTGTCAATGGCAACAAGAATCCATGGTGGGGGCCGTGGCTGTGGAGGCCAGATTGTGAAGCCCTGGACCAATGTCCATCCTCCCATCACAGGCCAGCAACAACTCCCACCCACTGCTGTAGTTCAGGGGGATTAGCGGTACCCCACAGCGAATTAGCAAACAAGGCTGGGCCCTCCGTTTCTCTCTACCTCCTCTCACGCCCTCCTGGCCGCTGCTTCTGACTGGTCTGCTTTTACCGCCCACCTCGGCAGCTGGTTAGAGGCTGTTATGGGTATAACCAACCTTAAATAATTTGATTTTCAGGTTGGGTACGTCACAATGTCTCCTGTGGGCTTGCGAGTCAGACTCCACATTTATTTAAAAATTGGTTTCTTTGCATTATATTTAAAAGCAATGCTAGCCGCTCATCTGTAAAGCATTAGGGCCACGATATATAAAAGCATCTCATCTGCCCGTAACTCACATAGTTGTGAGGATAAGGCTGAGGTCCTTAGAGATTCCAGTTCTCCGTTAAGTGTATTGGCCGTTTATTAATTTCATTTTATATAATATTCCTTTGGAGAACGATGTATTTATCAGAGAAGAGAGACTATATAATATATGTTAAACATACACTTACATTCTCTTCCTTCTCGGTACATTTTTGGGGATTTTGGTTTGTTGGTTGTTTATTTTTCATTTACACAAAACCTCTACACTGGCTGCAGTAAATGCATATTGTTTGACCTGGCCAGGGTTTCAATAAGTTGCCAATATTTAAAAGTTCAGAACTGAGAGCTTTCACATAAAACCTGGCTCCTTTAAACAAATCAAAGCTATGAGGCTCACGACACTCTGTGGGATTCAGTCGCCTCTCTCTCTGTTCCTCGAGGTCTCGCCAATGCTCCCTGCCTGCCTTTCACACCTTTGCCTTCATCACCCCAGACCTGGTTTTGACTTTTCCCAATAAAAAACATGGAGAGGCTGACCAGTGTTGCACAGTGGTTCAGCGCCAACCTATGAATCAGGAGGTCACGGTTCAATTCCTAGTCAGGGCACATGCCTGGGGTTGGGGGCTTGATCTCCAGTGTGGGGCCTGCAGGAGGCAGCTGATCCATGATTCTCTCTCATCATGGATGTTTCTATCTCCCTCTCCCTTCCTCTCTGAAATCAATGAAAATATATTTAAAAACAAAAAACAGGGATGCAACATATCCACCCAAGAACCTGCACATGGACACTTATAGCAGCTTAACCGTAATTGCCCATACTTCCAAGCAACCACACTGTCCTTCAGCAGGTGAATGGACAAACTGTGATACATTTATTAGACTATCTAATAAAGAGGGAGCATGCTAATGGACCATCACTCTGTCACAAAGATGGCTGCACCCACAGCCGAGGCCAAGTTCCCATAAGGAGCCTTAGCGAGCAATCAGCAGGGACCTGAGGCTATGCCCTCCCCTGCCCCAGCAGACCTCAGGACGAGTCCCCAACCTGGCAGGGCTTGACAGGGGACCTCAGGCTGCACCCTCCACCCCGGCACCAGGACAGGGACCTTGATGGGGGACCTCAAAGTGCCTTCGCGTCATGGTGCTGGGCTAGGGGACCTCAGGTTGCTCCCCCTGCCACAGCACCAGGCCGGGGGACCTCAGGCCACACCCCTACCAGGTGGGCTTGACAGGGGACTTCAGGCCATGCCCCCCACCCTGGCACCAGGCCAGGGGACCTCAGACTGCACCCCCAGCCTGGTGGGGCTCAAAGGGGGACCTCAGGCCACATCCCCCTCCCCAGCACTGGGCCAGGGGACCTGAGGCTGCACCCCCCTGCCTGGCTGGGCTTGACAGGGGACCTCAGACCATGCCCCCACCCAGCGGGGCTTGACAGGACCTCAAGGTGCACCTCCAGTGCTGGGTTGGGGGAACTTAGGCCACACTCTCCATCCTGGTGCCAGGCCAGGGGACCTAAGGCTATGTCCCCTGCCCAGCAGGGTTTCAGAAGGGTGGGACTGGCTGGGTCTGGATCTAGGCCAATAGTGGGGGCGGGCGGCTGGGTCTGGGTCCCACATGATTTTGAGGTGGATGTGCATGGTGAGGACTTGTCTCTGGGTTCTGTGGCATGCCCCAGACTCTAGGAGGAAGGTTTTCATATACATTTTACTAATTTTCTTTCATCTATGACACTTCTATTACAGAGAAAGGACAGATAGCAATAGTAAATTATTTCCTAATGACTCCCCTTTTAATGTGCACAAATTTTGTGCGCCGGGCCACCAGTGTTAGTATACTATTCAGTGCTAAAGAGTAATGAGCTATCAAGCCCGGGGAAGTCATGGAGGAACCTTGAATGCACATGATGACGTGAAAGAGGCCAAGTCCCAGAGGTGACATTGCTTGATTCCAACTCCATGACGCTCTGGAAAAGGCAAAATTAAGGAGACAGGAAAGGGCTAGTAGTTGCCAGGGGACGGGCCAGGGTGGGGATGGACAGGTGGAGCACAGAGCATGGTTAGGCAAACTGCGGCTCTCAAACCACCTGCGGCTCTTTGGCCCCTTGAATTGTACTTCTTCCACAAAATACCACGGCCTGGGCGAGTCTATTTTGAAGAAGTGGCGTTAGAAGAGGTTTAGGTTTAAAAAATGTGGCTCTCAGAAGAAACTTCAATCGTTGTGCTGTTGTTACTTGGCTCTGTGGACTGATGAGTTTGCCGACCACTGGGCTAGGGCAATGACAATGCTCTTCTTGATACTGGAACGGTGGACACACCTCCTTACGTTATCCCAGCCCACAGAATCCGCCACACCAGACCCTCACGTAAACTTTGGTGGTTTTGATGAGTCCATGTGGGTCCATCAGGTGTAAGGAATGTCCCCCTCTGGGGATGTTGATGGCAGGGAGACTTTGTGTGGGAGCAGAGGTATATGGGAAATCTCTTACCTTCCTCTCAATTTTCCTTTGAACCTAAACCTTCTCTAAAAAATAGGCTCTAAAAGGCAACAACATGACCACCTCACGCTGGTTTTGGGTGAGAATATGTGAAACGCAAAAATGGAACAGTAACTTCACTCTCTAACCATGTGCAATCGCCACCGGGCTTTGCTCATCTCCTGGCGGGGAGGGAGGGTCCCCAGGCACCCGCTTTCCTGAGCTCGGCTGAAAGTGCTCCTGTAAGTCCTCCCGGGTGTTAATGATTAATGTGGCCTGTTTATGTACCAGGCACCCAGCTAACCATTAATATCTGTTTACTCACTGATGACCTTTGCAATGTCGTACCTCTCTCCGGGCTGTAAACGTCAACCTCTCTTTTTTGTTTTCTTTCTTTCTTTCTTGTTTTTTTCCCCGCTT